>JAMYWO010000322.1:2880-34021 GCA_024220525.1 Cochliopodium minus | reverse complement strand
GATCATATCTATTTACTATTGATTTGTTGGCAAATGTTTCCAAAATTTAAAATTTGACAAGTTAATAGATTTAAACAGATATTTCTTTTGAACTACATTTCTTCTTGATGAATAGGAAAATAAAATTTTTTGTTGAGCTCATGCTCGATTTGGTTCAGTTTCCAAGTCGAACTTCTTATGCTGCAAAAATTGTCGTTATCCCTACAGAATCAACCTCTCAACAAACTAATTTGTTATTCATTTAAATTTTTGCAAAACAAATTTTCAATTTTTTTAATTTAAATTTTCTCAGTTTTAATTTAAAGAGATACTCAAGTTTTGATTTGATTGAAGTTTTAAACTTGAAGTGCATTGAGTAGATCTTGTTTGCTCCTTATCTTTTCAAAATCAATTTTTTTCTTCCACTTTAATTCTTCAATTTCTTTCCAGAAAACATCATCAATTTGTTTTGACAGTTCTTAGATTTCTACTTCAAAATTGTCAACATTATTTTCAAACTTTAGTTTTATTATCATTTTGTTGAGATTCAAGATCTAATTTTTCATTTTTCCCCTCTTTTTCCTTTTTCACCTTTTCAACATTCTTCCAAATTTTTCTCATCTTTTTTTGCAGTTTTGACTTTATTTCTCTTTTAAGTTCTTTTGTTATTTTCTATTGCTTCATCAATCATGTACTGCAATTTTTCTTGATAGGATCCATGTTTCTTCTTTGATTCTTTGAGTCTTTCATTTAGATTGGAGATGAAAATAGAATCATTGAAGTATTTTTCAGAAATTTGAAAGATTCGCTTTTTAGGTTGGAGTTAGATTAGGAGACAAGTTTGAAAGAAAAGTTGTGGTTCTTTTTCAAAGAGATGGTTTCCCATTTCGATTACTCTGTGAAATGGTTTGTTAAAGAGTCTTTTAGGAATGAGAGTGGCGACGCCATGAAAAGTAGGTCCAGTACTATCATTGTTACAAAAGATCCAAAAACTTTTTTTGGTTACTTGGTTGATGTTTCTGATGAAAGAAAGAGAATCTTGTTTGCCAATAAGTTTAAATCAATGAAAGAAGTATCATTAATTTTGACAATCCACGAATTCAGCAGACTCTTTTTGACTTTCAAATTGTTCACTTTGTTACCAGGGACGGATAAAAATTTTCAATCAAAAAAATTGATAAAAATTAAAAATTATTTTTGTGAAATTCAAAAGAACAATTAAGGATAATTTTTCCAATTTGAAGATGTTTTCTAACAAAATTTCTGTTAGCATGAATAAAAGATCATTCTCAAATTTTCTTAACTAAGATTTGCTTCAAAGGTGAAAGTTGTTGGTTGTGGAGTGAAATCAACCTTTCTACCATAGCAGTCTAGAAGGAATTGAAAAGAATCTGATTGATACTCTGTAAAGCAGTGGCACAATGTTGTTGGACTTGTTCTGTACCATTTGTGAGTGTCCAGCATTCTATTTGGTCATCTTTTGGAGTTCCATTCTTAAACTGGAATCTAGATTATTTGTACGTTTACTGTTAGAATAGAGATTCTCATAGGATCCCACCTTAGTTCTGTGGGAGGACTTTTCGGCATTCTAACAGGTATCATCTTTGTTATTATTATTAACTTGTCAACAATTTTTTGACCAAGGATTGAAATGAGTCTGTTTTTTTCGACAAATTTCATGTGATTCTTAGAAGAAAAGGTTGACAATTTATTGTCAAAATTAATAAGCGAATGTTCTTCATTGAAGAGGTTGGTGAATAATTCTTATCTTCCATGTCCTCTGTTGTTATTTTCAAGAGTTTGTTTCCAGATGATGTTGTTGTGTTTAGAGATGAAGAATGAGGTGATGCAAGCAATAGTNAAAATAAAAATAAAAATAAAATAAAAATAAAATAAAAATAAAATAAAAATAAAATAAAAATAAAAATAAAAATAAAAAATTGACGTAATTTATTAAATATAATTTAAGATTTGGGAGCAATAGGTGTTTTATTGGTTTCAAAAAGTGCGGATATATTATGTAGAATAAGAGAAAGAGGGGAGACATTTAAAAAAATAAAAATACCAGTAAATTGTTTTGAACTCGATCTTTTCATCAAACATTCTTCTGTTTTCTCCCCCAACAATGTTGTATTTGCACAATTCGGAAACATTGGAACAAGTTTTGAAAAACTAAATAAAGGTAATTTTTTAAAAAATAAAAATAAAAAAAATGAAATAAATTAAATAAAATAAAATAAAATTATTTTTAATTTCAGGGATGGTGATATTTTTCCAAATCTTCAATTTAACATTGTTAGCTGTATAATTTTTAAAAAAAAAATTTAATTTTTTTTTTTTTTGTTAATCTTTTTTTCAAAAGATATCTCTTGTGATGTCATCTGTAAGGATTGTACAATATATAATCAAAGATAAATGCAGACCCAGTTTTGCACTCATTAACATCTCTTTCTTTTTTGTCGGAAATCTTTTTATTTTTGTTTCTTGGGTAAAATAAAAAATTTCATTAAAATTTTTTATTCTTTAATATTTTTTTTTTTTTTTTGTAAACATTTAGTTTGGTAAAAAAATAATTTCTTTAATGAATTTTTTTTAAAAAATAATTCTTAATTAGACCCAATTATTTATTATAACTACTTCTCTGCTTATCCTGTTAGTTTAATTCTGCCCATATTTTTCGAATTTTTTGGGTAATCAAACTTTTGATTTTTAATTATTTTTTCACATGATTTTTTAAAAAGGTTCTTGGGATACACCATGATTAGCTTGAATCTTCTCTACATTTTATTTCAAGAAAGAGGTATCTAGTTTTTAAAATTAAAATTAAGTCTTTAATTAAAAAAATAATAAAGGATGGGAAATGAAATTTTATTACATTTTTTGTTTGGGAATCTACTTGATAAATGTTTTGGTTTTTACTTCATTATTTATTGTTTATTTTGTTCTATTATCAAAATGGGAACCAAATCTAAACTATGCCTATGGATACCTTTTCCCTTCTTTCCTTTTTATGCATATTGTGTTTTATCCTTGTAGAATTTTTTTTTTTTGATAAAAAATTTTTTTGATTATTTTTTTAAAAAAGTATCTATTTATTTCCTAAACAAGTTTAGAAAACTTTCTGAAATCAAAAGTAGTGGAGAAAAATCTAAAAAATTTGATTATTTGAGAATAGGTGTTTCTATTTTGGCAATGGAAATAGCTGCTTTCATGGGTAACTTTCAATTTATTTGTAATAAAACTTTTTTTTAAAAATAAAAAAAATCAAACAGGAAACATCGGGTTCATTGCAGGTATAATTCCAACAGTACAAAAAAATGCAAATCTATTTTTCATGGTACCAGTGACTGGTAGTTTTTCTTTGGCAGTGGCTCTCATTTCTATTTCTATCTTTTACAAAAACCCTCTCAAAAAGATCAAAAAATCTTTTGATACTCAAATGAGCACCCATTCTAAAACTTACAACGAAGAATCAAATAGACAAACTGAGAATTAAAGAATTTTTTTCTCAAATAATTTTTTTTTATTTGTTTTGACTAATTTTGTTTAAATCATTGTTTGTGTCAAGCTTATCATCTTTACTATCTTGTTTGAGAGGTTTGTAATGTTTCTCAAAGAATACTTTCAAATCATTCAACTCTTCTTCTTGATCTCTAAACTTGTTTTTTTCCAAGTAATCATATGGTGTTTTTCCCAAATAGTCCTTTTTACAAAAAAATTACAACACAAAAAATTTAAAAATAAAAAAGAATTTACTTTTTGATAAGGATCAAAACCGTAATTCAACAAAAGACGAATGATGATGAGAGGGACATCGTTTAAGGAATATTTGCAAGCGAAATGCAAAATGGTTTGAAAATCATCATTCACTTCGTTTATATGTTTGAATCCTTTTTCAAACACCATTCTCATTTTTCTTTCCATTTCTTCCAAATATGGTCCAAAAAATCCCACATCCATGTCTCCTCCTTTTTTTTTGATTAATTGATTAATTAAAAAATGAAATAAAATCAATAAAATAAATAAAAATTAAATTAAGAAATCAATATTAAATTAAATAAATAAATATTAAATAAGGAAATGAATAAATTAACAATTTTAAAAGGAGGAGGAAAGGAGGAGTAATGATACCAGATAAAGAATTGAAGAGGATGTCTTTTCCATTTTTGTTTTGGGTGTTCACATCTGCTCCTTTTGAAATCAACAATTCTGTTATTTTTGAACTACACTTTGAATTTGATATCGAACAATCCAATGCTGTCATCCCCTTTTTACAAACAAAAAAACAAATAAATAAATAAAATTTGTTAATTTCTTTATTAATTAAATAATTCATAAATATTAATAAATACGTAAATACATAATAAATAAATATTTATAAAATACAAATAAAAAAATATATATGAGAAATTAAATAAATATTCACAATAAATAATTAGGAGATAAGTAAATTTTTAAAAAGAAATAATAAAATAAAATGAAGTAAAATAAATAAAAAAATTAAAATAAAATAAAATAAATGCAAATAAAGATAAAGGGAGGGAGAGGGGGTAATACATGTCTGGTGGAGGTGTTGACATCAACATTAGAGGAGAGAAAGAAAAGGATGATATCATAGTATTCCCTTTTCTTTTCAAAATTTACACTATTATCCATATTTAAATATTGTCTTCCATCTAACTCACCTTTTTATTTTTTTGAAAAAAATAAAATAAATACAATATTTATAATTAATATTTAAAATTAATATTATATCAATATTTAAAATTAATATTTAAAATTAATATTTAAAATTAATATTTAAAATTAATATTTAAAATTAATATTTAGAATTGATGTTTAAAATTAATATTTATAATAAAAGAGATAATAAAGATAATAAAGAGAGATAATAAAGAGAGATGTTAATAAAGAAATAATAAAGAGAAATAATAAAGAGAGAGATAATAAAGATAATTAAGATGTAATAATAAAGAGATAGATATAATAAAGATATAATAAAGATATAATAAAGAGAGATGAAAAAAAGGAGGGGAAAAAGATACAAGAAAAGATGAGGATGTTTTTGCCAGGGGGAGTTTGATAAGAAAAGTTGGTATTGTAATGATGAAATTTGCGAACCATTTCCAAACTTGCAAAATCTCCGCTCATCAATGAAAAAATTGGTGTCCATCCATTATTCGCACTTATATTTGTCTCCGCTCCTCTTTTTAAAAACATCTTTTTTTAAAAAATAAAAATGAATTAAAAAAATGAAAAAAAATAAAAATAAAATACAAAAATAAAAAATAATTAATTTAAAATACAATAAAAAAATGAATAAAAATAATAAATTATAAAAAACAAAAAAGTTTAAATTATAATACCTCTATCATTTCTTCGTTTGCGTATTTGTTGACGCAAATGTAGTGCAAAGGAGTCATCTAATATTTTTAAAAAATTAAATAATTCATTAAATTCAATTAAAAAAATGAAAATAAATTAAATAAATTCAATAAAAATAAAAAAAATAAATTAATTTAAATTATTAAAGTTTTTTTACACCAGATTTATCTTTCAAGTTGATATCACTCTTGGAATCTAATAAAAGATTAAAGATACTAATTTCTTTCTTGGATGGGATTTGAGAATAAGAATGCAAAGGAGATTTAAGGAAATTGTCTTGATTTTCTACTCCACTTTTTGATTCAATGAGCAATTTTATCAACACTGATGAAGAGTTTTTATTTTCACAAGAAAGATGGAGAGGTGTCTTATTTTCTTTGTTCTTTAAATTTAGATCTGCATGAGGGATCAATAGTTTAAGAGTATCTAATGGTATATTATCTAATAATTTGCATAAATTGTGAATTGATGTGTTTCCATTGTTATCAGCCAAATCTACTTTGGCTTTATGAGAAATTAATAATTCCACATTCTTTAAATCATCATGTTCACTAAAATGATGAAGCAAAGATTCTCCAAAATTATTGGTGAGGTTTGGATCTGCTCCTTTGGAAAGTAGGGCAGGTAATAAATCAAAATTTTTCTTTTGATTAAAACAATTCATCCATATTTTGTTTAATGAATCTACATTGGTTAAACTATCCAAATTCTTTATCAATTCTTTGATTACTTCTTCACTCATTTCTTTAATTTTTTTTTATTTTTCCTCAATCTATTCTTTTTTGGAAAAACTATTAATCAATATTCAATGAAATAAAAAGTGTTGAAGAACATTATTGATAATAGATGAAACAAAATAGAATACAACCTACTTTTTAAAATAAAAAAAAAGAGAATTTTAGTTTTTTTTTAATAATTTATTGATTTTTATAAATAAAAAAAATGTGTTTTTTAAAGTTCATCGTGACTTTCAGTGGTAGAAGGGGTTGGGGAAGATTTAGATTCAATACCCATGACAGAGTTCAAAAGGTTGTGGATGCTTTCGGCAAAAAGACCAGGTTCATCAACAGGATAACCAGAAAGGAGAGCAGAGGTATGATACAAAAGTTCTGCAACATCAGCGATCAAAGGAGAATCTTTCCCTTCAATAGCAATCTTGTTATTCAACTCGGTGATGAGGGGATGATTTGGATTCACTTCCAAAGAAGGATTAGATTTGGAGATACCTGTATTTCCGAGAGCTTGAGCTTTTAAAATACGTTCCATGTTGGCAGACATACCATAAGTAGCAGCAACCAAAGCAGCAGGAGATTTGGTGAGTCTTTCAGACAAAGTTACTCTTGAAATTTTTCCTGCCAATTTTTCTTTCAAAAAAGTTTTCAATTCTTTGAATTGTTCGTCCAAAGCTTCTTGTCTCTTTTTGTCTGCTTCTTTCTTTTCTTCATCTTTTTCATCCTCTTCGAGTTTAACGTCTTCTTTTTGCAAATTAGCAAATTTATACTTTGCATCAAAAGTACGTAAAGCTTGAATTGCATATTCATCAATAGCATCATTCAAATACAATATTTCATACCCTTTTTCCAAAGCAGATTCAGCGAGAGGAGATTTTGATAATTTCTCTGCGTTATCTCCTGCAAGATACAAAATGTTTGTTTGATTCTTTTTCAATCTGGATACATAGTCAGAAAGGGAGGTGTATGCTCCTACTGTGGTGTTGAAAGAGGAAGGAAAACGCAACAACTTTGCCAATCTGATTTGATTTGGAACATCTTGAAGGATTCCATACTTTATTGCTTTACTATAATTTTCCCAGAATTTCGTATATTCTGTTTCATTCTTTGCAATTGATTGCTAAATTTTAAAATTTAAAAATAAATCTTAATTTCAAATTAAATGTATCAAATTTTAAGTTTATTAAATTAAATGTATTAAGTGTATGAAATGTATTAAATCAAAGTGTATGAAATGTATTAGATCAAAGTTAAGTGTATGAAATGTATGAAATGTATTAAATTAAGTTTATTTTTTTTTTTGGTTGTTTTTTTACCATCATTCCGATAGCCTTACGAACAATCTTTTTTTTGAGGACATTCAAAGATTTGGTTTGTTGCAAAATTTCTCTGGAAACATTTAATTGCATATCTTCACTATCAACTACACCTTTGAGGAAAGCTAACCAAGTAGGTAAAACATCAAAGAAATCATCAGTGATGAAAACTCTTCTGACGTACAATTTCAAACCATCCTTTTTGTAATTCATCTCAAACATGTTGGAAGGAGGATGTTTAGGGATGTACAAAATACTTTTAAAGTTTACACTTCCTTCTGCGTTGAAATGAGTAAAAGTTTGAGGATCTTCTGTATCCTTGGTGAGAGCTCTGTAGAAAGACTTGTAATCTTCTTCCGTGATGCTTGATTTTTCACGAGTCCAAATTGGTTTGTTTGTGTTGGTTAATTCCCATCTGTACACTGTTTTCTTTTCAGATCTGGTTTTAGGAATATCTTTTTCTTCTTCTTCCTCTTCCTCTTCTTTAGAGTCGTCTTTTCCCATTTCTACTTCTTCTTCTGATTTTTTCTCTGCTTTTTCTTTTTCTCTTTTTTCTTTTCTTTCTTCTCTGATTTTGTTAATTTCTTCTTCTGTTAAAGGAATATCTTCTACTTCTTGAAAACTCTTCCAAAGGTAAATTGGAAAATCGATAAATTCACTGAATTTCTTCAACAAATTTTCAATTTTCTCATTTTCGAATAATTCATAGTGTTCTTCTTTCACGTGAAGTGTGATTTGTGTCCCTCTTATAAGAGTGTTCCCTCTTGGATCTTCTGAAACAAAAAAGTTTTGTCCTGCATCAGATTCCCAGATGTATTGTTTTTCACTATCATAGTGTTTTGAGATTACTGTTACTTTATCTGCAACAAGAAAAGAAGAGTAAAATCCCACACCAAATTGACCAATCAAAGAAGATGCATCTTGTTTTTGTTCTTTCAATTTGTTCATAAAATCTAATTTTTTTTTTTTTTTTTTTAAATTAGAAAAAATATAAATTATACATTTTTTTGTTTATAATGTTCATTTTGTTATTGATTCATAATTTTTTTACCTTTTGTTCCTGATTTGGCGATAGTTCCCAAATTTTTGATTAATTCTTCTTTGGTCATACCAACACCAGAATCAGTGATGTGAATCATTTTGTTCTTTGCATCAATTTTAATTCTAATTTCCAATTCAGGTTTTCCTTTCAAAGCATCTTTATTTGACAAGGAGATGAATCTAATTTTATCCAAAGCATCAGAAGCATTTGAGATCAATTCTCTCAAAAATACATCGGTATTAGAATATAAACTGTTAATGATAATATTCATCAATTGATTCACTTCTGCTTGATATTGATGAGTTGCAGATTGTGATTTGAACAAATCTTTTTGTTTGGATGTCAATCTTTCTGAACTAATCTCATCTTCTTCTCTTTCAACTGCATTGCTGTCAGTTGTTGATCCAACTTTAACATCTTTAATATCTGCATTCAATTTTGTTCCATCTACTTCTTGGGCATTTGCAAATACACAAAATATTGCTGATCGAAAATTATAATATGATTAGAAATTTTTGAAGGAAAAAAAAAGTTTTTTTTACTGGAAATTGAAAGTAATGAAATAACCAAAATTAAAGTGAAATGATTCTTCATTTATCCAAGATTTTTTTTTTTATATATTTTATATATTTTGAATCTTTTTGATTTTATTGATTTTTTTTTTTTTTTGAGAAATATGATGACTCATTTTTTTTTTTAATATTTTAACTGAAAATTAATATACAAATTTGTTTTTGTTTGACATTGGATTACATGATCAAATTTTTGTTGAAGGATATTTATAGATTGAAAGTTTTTATTTTTCCTGATGTTTCATTTAAATACAATCAAAAAAAAAAAATATGTGTCCAAAATCCATCCAAATATTAATCCATTATTTACTTGTTTTCCAAATTCTGATTGAACAAATTTTTTTTTGATATATTTTATCAAAAGATATTTAAAAAAATTTGAACTACTCACAATCTCAATCTTATATTAGTTGAATATAAACATTATTCGATAATTATTAGAAAATTTTTTAAAGGTATCATTTTTAAGACATCAAATAAAAGTATTTATAAGAAAATTATAAGAATAAAAATTCAATACTTATTTATCATTTGGACTCTTTGATAATGCTTTTATTTCAAATATAAAAATATTATTAACAACAAAGATGAATAAAAAAAAAAAAAATTGAAAGATTTATTGTAGATAACCCAATTATTTATTAACAATATATATTTAAAGATGGAAAGCAAATTAACTGCAAATGAAATTAGAAAAACATTTATAGAATTTTTCGAAAAGAAGAAAGGACATACATTTGTGAAATCAAATGGAACCATTCCATTAGATGATCCAACCTTATTATTCACAAATTCAGGAATGAATCAATTCAAACCAATTTTTTTGGGAAATGTGGACCCAAATCATCCATTGGTAAATTTGAAAAGAGCATGTAACAGTCAAAAATGTATAAGAGCAGGAGGAAAACATAATGATCTTGAAGATGTAGGAAAAGATGTTTATCACCACACCTTTTTTGAAATGCTTGGTAATTGGTCTTTTGGAGACTATTTCAAGAAAGAGGCAATCGATTGGGCTTGGGAGTTGTTGACAGAAGTGCTCAAATTGCCTGCAGAAAGATTATACGTGACTTATTTCAGAGGAGATGAAAAACAAGGATTAAAAGCAGATGAAGAAGCAAGAGATCTTTGGTTGAAGTACTTGCCTGCAGAAAGAGTATTGCCTTATGGTGCTAAAGAAAACTTTTGGGAAATGGGTCCTACTGGTCCTTGTGGTCCTTGCTCTGAAATTCATTTCGATAGAATTGGTGGAAGAGATGCAGCAGCTCTCGTAAATGCAGATGATCCAGATGTGTTGGAGATTTGGAATCTTGTTTTCATTCAATTCAATCGTGAAGGTGATTCCAGTTTGAGAACTTTGCCAAATAAACACGTGGATACAGGAATGGGTTTCGAAAGACTTGTGAGTGTAATGCACAACAAAAGATCCAACTATGACACAGAAATCTTTACCAGAATCTTTGAGGAGATTCAAAGGGTGACCAATTCAAAGCCTTATGGAGCAAAGGTAGGGAAAGAAGACCTTGATCAAGTAGATATGGCTTTCAGAGTAATTGCTGATCACATTCGTACATTGAGTATTGCAATAGCAGATGGAGGAAGACCAGGATCAAACGGGAGAGATTATGTTTTGAGACGTATTTTGAGACGTGCAGTTCTTTATGGAAGACAAAAATTGAAAGCAGACAATGGCTTCTTCACCAAATTGGTTCCTGTTGTGGTGGAATCTCTTGGTGATTTCTTTCCAGAATTGAAAGAAAAACAAACAGAGATAGAAAGCATCATCAGTGAAGAAGAAAAAAGATTTGAAAGAACTTTAAACAACGGTATCGAATTGTTCAACAAAAACGCAAAAACTTTAACAGACGGAAAACAAGATTCCAAACAACTCATTGTCTTTCCTGGTGAGATTGCTGCAAAGTTGTGGACCACCTATGGTTTCCCTGTTGATCTCACCGAAAGAATGTGCGAAGAATACAAACCTCCTTTGAAAGTAGATTTGCCAGGGTTTGATAAATACTTGGAATTGGAAGCTCTCAAAAATACAAAAAGTGAAAAAGGAAGTGTTTATGATGAGGTTTCTTTTACTGCTAATGAAACTGATTTCCTTCAAAAATCAAACATTTCTGTCACTGATGATTCTCACAAGTACTCTCTTCTTGATATCTCTTCTAAAGTTGTCAGCATTTGGGATCACAAAAACAAAAAGTTTGTTCAATCCATTTCCTCTGATGATGGCATCTATGCTGTCATCTTTGACAAGTAAATTTCCCCTCTTTTTTTTCTTTTTTCTTTTCATTCTTATTCTTTTGTTTCACATTTTATTTTTACAATATTTTTAACACTTTCTTTCTTTCTTTTTAATGTTTTTATTTTATATCTTATTTAAACATTGTTGTTTTATAAAGTTTTATTTATGTCTTATTTAAACATTGTTTTATTAAGTTTATTTATGTCTTATTTGAACATTGTTGTTTTTTTGGTTTAAAATTTTATTTTCTAATTTGTTAAATTTAAATTGAAATTTAATATATTAATTTTATTTTTTGATTTTTAAAGGACCAATTTTTACTATGAATCAGGAGGACAAATATATGATTTGGGAGATTTTACAACAGTAAAAAAAGAAGGAGAAAAAGAAGAAGTGAATGGAATATTTTTGGTGAAAGCAGTTCAGTCATATGCAGGATATGTCATTCATGTGGGAGATTTAAATAATGGTACTCTTTCTGTTGGTGACGTTGCTACTTTACGTGTTGATCTTGAAAAACGTAAATCCATCACCTCTAACCACACCTCTACCCATCTCCTCAACTTTGCCCTCAAACACATTGTTGGTGATGAAGTTGAACAAAAAGGTTCTTTGGTAATACATACATACACACTTTCTCTCTCTCTCTCTCTCTCTATTGATTTATATATTTATTTATCTATTTTTATTTTTATTCCTTTAATCTTTACTTTAATATTATTTTTATTTTTATTCAATCTTTACTTATTTGTATTCCTTATTTAATATTATTTTTAATTTTTGATTTATTTAATATAAATTTTACTTCAAATTTAAACATTAATTTTATGATTTCCTTCTTAAAGTTTGCTTCTATTAAAAATTCTTTTATTTATTTTTAATTTTAAATTTATTTTTAATTTTAAATTTATTTTATTTTATTTATTATTTTATTGATTTTAATTTTATTATTTTGTTAAAAAAAAGGTGGACACATTAAAATTGAGATTTGATTTTTCATCAAAGAAGAGATTGACAAATGAACAAATAGAAAAAGTAGAAAAGATATGTAATGAAAAGATAAAGAGTAAATGGGAGATTTATGATAAAGTTGTTCCTTTATCTTCTGCTTTGTCTATTCATGGTATTCGTGCTGTTTTTGGAGAGAAATATCCTGATCCTGTCCGTGTTGTCTCTCTGGGTATTGATGTCGATTCTCTCTTGAAAAATCCTTCTGACCTCAACAACTCTAATTTCTCCGTTGAACTTTGTGGTAAATTCCCTCTCCTCTTTCCTCTCCTTATTTATTTTATTTTTTATTTTTTCTAGTTTTTTAAATTATTTTTTCAATTTGACTTTTTTTATTTTTGAATTTTTTATTTTTGTATTAATGTATTGATTGATTTAATTGTTAAATAATGAATTTATTTTTGATAATTAAAGGAGGAACACATTTGAAGAACATGGAAGAAGCAAAATTCTTTTACATCACTTCTGACACTTCTCCTTCTGCAGGTGTCTCCCGCATCACTGCTATCACGGGTTCTTTGGCTGAAGAATCTCGTCTCTTTGGTAAATTCTTCTCTCCTCTCTATATCTTTTTATTCTATTATTTTTATTCTTATTTATTAATTCAATTTATTAATTTTATTATTTTTATTCTTATTTTTGTTTATTTTTAATTTTATTTTTATTTTTAATTTTATTTTTATTAATTTAATTCAATTAATTTATAATGAAAAAAATAGGAGAAAGTTTGTTGAAGAGAGTGGAGAATGCTAAAGAATTGGAGGGAGAAAAATTGACAAATGAATTCAAATTGATTCAACAAGAACTTTTAAACTCTACCCTACCTTTGTATCTCCGCAGAGAAATTGAAGATCACCACAGAATCCTCAGTAACCCCTCCCTCCTATTATTATTTATCTTATTTACTCTTTTATAACAATTATAATTTATTATAATCTTATAATCTATCTTAATTGATATTATTATAATCTTATTTACTTTATTATAATCTTAATTACTCTATTATAACTATTATAATCTATTATAATCTTATTTACTCTTATAATCTATCTTAATTACAACTATTATAATCTTATTTACTCTTTTATAACTATTATAATCTATTATAATCTTAATTACTCTTTTATAACTATTATAATTTATTATAATTTTATAATCTATCTTAATTACAACTATTATAATCTTATTTACTCTTTTATAACTATTATAATTTATTATAATCTATTATAATCTTATAATCTATCTTAATTACAACTATTATAATCTTATTTACTCTTTTATAACTATTATTGATCAAAAATTAAAAAAAAAGATAAATTTAATTTTTTGATTTAATTACATTCTTTTCTTTTTTTATTTAATTTTTTTTATTGAAATTATTTTTATTTTTTAGGTAAGAAATTATTCCAAGAAAGAAAAGGGGGGTTGGAATCATCATTGGAATTAGCCAAAAACCTTTCAAATGAATGTACTCAAAAAGGTACTAAATTCATTGTAATTGATCTCAACATTGGTGGAAATAAAAAAGTAAATCTTCTTTCTTTTTCATCGTTTTTAAATTTTTTAAAAAAATAAATTTAATTTTAAATAAAATCAAATACAAAATGAAATTTAAAATTAATTTTTTTTAAAATAAAATAAAAAAGGGATTAAATAATGCTTGCAAACTTTTTTCGGACACATGTAACACCACAGCTGCTTGTTTTTTGACTAGAGATGACAAAACAGTTTTCATTAATTGTTGTGTTCCTCAATCTCTTTCTTCAAAATTGAATGCAGGTAATGAGAAGAAATTTTTCATTTTAAAACCTTTTTCAAAAAAAAATTTAATTTATTTTTTATAACTTTTTAATTAATTTAATCTATTTTTATTTTCTTGAAGGAAAATGGGCTCAAGAAATAGCATTATTATTGGGTGGTAAAGGTGGTGGGAGACCTAATTTTGCTGCTGCAAATGGAGACAAGGTAAAAATTTAAAAAAGAAATATTTCTAAAATAAATTTCTTTTTTTGTTTATTTTTTGTTTAATTTTTTATTTTTTTATTGATAGGTTGATTCTTTTGATGAAGCTTTGAAACTTGCAGAGAAGTATGCTTCTGAACTTCTTAATTGAGATCTTTCAAAATAATAAAATTAAATAAATTAAAAAGGATTGCTGAAAAAAAGATTATATTTAATGTAAAATTATAAAATTGGATTTGTTTGCTCTTATCTTGACCAAATAATCTTGAAAGCCAATTCTTGTTAAAAGGAAACATTCTACTCTTCCCAAGACAATTACAACAATGTTTAAAGACATGTGGCAATTCACTCAAAATTCCTATATAATGGATTGTTCAATTTATTTTTGATAATGATCATATCTATTTACTATTGATTTGTTGGCAAATGTTTCCAAAATTTAAAATTTGACAAGTTAATAGATTTAAACANTTTTTTATTTTTTATTTTTTATTTTTTATTTTTTATTTTTTATTTTTTATTTTTTATTTTTTATTTTTTTTTCATTTATTGATTTATTTTTTCTTAATAAATTCTTTTTATTTTTATTATTAAAAAATTTACAAGTCTCTGATGGATTGTTCGGATGCACCGATATATTTGCTGAGTAATTCAGGTCCTTTCACTGAAATGAAATTAAGTCTGCATTCCTTTGCTATTGCTCCTGCCAACATCTAATAAAAAAATGAAAAAAAATGTGGATAAAAAAAAAAAAATGAAAAATAAAATTAAAAAAATAAAAAAGAAATAAAAAAATTAAAAATGAGTTAAAAATTAAAAATGAATATTTTTACAGTTTTTCCACAACCAGGTCCTTTTTTTTTATATATTATTTTTAATTTATTTATTTATTAATTTTTTAAATTTTTTTTTACCTCCATACAGCAAAAGACCAGAACGAAGTCTGAGTTGAGATTTTTTAAAGAAAGGAGAGTACTTGGAAGGCCACTCAATCGTTTCTTTTACTATCTGTTTCACATTCCAAAGTCCTCCCTTTAATCAATTTTAAATTTAAATTAAAAAAAATTTTAAAATAAAAATTATATCAAAATAAGAAAATTATTTATTTTAAAAAAAATTAAAATGAAAATAAATAATTAAAATTAAAATTAATCAAAATGAAAATAAATTAAAATAAATTAAAATAAATGAAAATAAATTAATCAAAATGAAAATAAATTAATCAAAATTAAAATAAATTAAAATAATTTATAATAAATTAATTAAAATGAAAATAAATTAATTGAAATTATAATTTCTTTTTTTTTTACAACATCACTCCATTCAATTTCACTTTTGTGTAGAGTGACACCTTTCAAGGAAGAAGGAGTATAATCTTTGAGAGCATTTTTAAAGTCAAGAAGGGAAATGTCAATTCTCTTATTTTTCTCTGAAAAAAAACTGTAGTTTTTATTCTCTGAAATCATTTCTTTGTTTTCAATTCTTTGATTTTCATCATTTTCTTTTTGAAGAAGTTTAAAAGACGCACAATGTAATGCTCTTTCCACAAGTTGTTGTAAATCTCCCGCTACAAATCCTACAAAAAAACAAAAAATTTAAAAAATAGTTTTTCATTTTTTTTTTTTTAATAATTATATTTTTTACATTTTTATTTAATTACATTTTTTACTTGATTATTTTATTATTTTATATTTTTTTTGTTAATTTTATATTTTTTAAAATAAACTTTCATCTTTAATGTTTTATTTTTTCAAAATTTTATTTTGGTTTTCTATTATTTAATTTTGAGATTTACATTTTTTTTCTTTCATATTTTTTTTAAAAATTAATTTTTGTCTTTTTTTTTTATTTCATTTTGTTATTTATTTCCAAAAAATAATTCAAAAAATTGATTTTATTTTTCATCAATTTTTTTAATTATCAAAAAATTTTGTTTGAATTTTTATTTTTTTTGTTCATTTTTACCTTCAGTAAGTTTGGAAACACTTTCAATGACTTTTTCATCACAAAACAAATTATTGTTTAATTTCAAAATAGAAGACAAGATGAGATGACGACCGTTAAGAGGAGGAACCTTTAACTGAATGACACGATTCAACAAAGTGTTGTCAACAAACTTTTTGTTTATGGATTGTTCTGATTTGCATGTCCCAATCATCGCTATTGAGTTTTTGGGAGGGGAGATGTATGTCATAAAATCGTAAATAAAACTTGTTATTTGGTTTGTTCTCACTGTGTTATTTTCGTCTTTTTTTTTTTTTTTTTTTTGAAAAAAAAGAATTTAAATCAAAACTTTTTAAAAAATGAATAAATTAAAATTAAAATATTTATCTAGTAAAATTTAAAATGAAAATAAAAATTTGAATGTTTAAATAAACAAAATTTTTTTTTTTAAAATATAAAGAAAATTAAAAAGTGAATATTTTATTTTGAAATAATCTTTTTTAAAAAATAAACCATCTTATTGAAAATTGTTAATATTTTTAAAAAAGAATGATCTTTTAGAAATTAAAATTTTTTTGATTAAAATATTTAAAATAAACTTTATTATGATGTGAACGCTTTAAATAAAAATTTCAACATTGATGTTAACAAAATTTTTTTTAAAAAAATGAATAAAAATAAAAAAAGTTTAAAAAATAAACAAAAAAAAGTAAAACCTTGTTCTTGAGGCAAAATCAAAACATCTAAATCATCGAAGAGAAGGAGGGAGGGCTGATTTCTTACAGCTTTGTTGAAAATAGAGTTGAGTTTGGATTTGATGGTGCTGTATCTTTTGTTGCTCAACTCGGAACAGTTGATGTACTCCACAAACATCTTGTTTTTCTCCATTTTCTCTTTTTCTATTGCCTTCAGTATTGATGTTTTTCCTGATAGTGTTTGTCCTGTCTTTTTTAAAAAAAAAATTGAATAAACAAAAATCAAAAAAATAAAATTTAAAAATTAATAAAATTTAAAAATTAATAATAAAAATAAAAATTAATAAATATATCACATTTCTAGTACGATAAAAATAAATAAAATGATTGAAATACGAATGGTAATAAAAATTAAAATATTAATTGGAAAAATGAAAATTAATAAAAAATTAATAAAAATAATAATAAATTAGGATTAAATGAAAATAGAAAAAAAATTACAATTAATAACAAAGAACCAACAGAACTGGGCAAGACAGAGTTGATTTGTAAAAAATTGCTATGAGTGCACCAATTAATGTGTTTTTCGACTTCCACACACAAATCCTCTACGAAACCCAACTGTTTCATTTCGACGGAATTGATGGAGAAAGATTTGGGAGTGATGTGGATTGAATCAGACATTTCCAGAACTATCTTCTTTGGGTTTTTGATGATAAATGATTCAACATATGTTTTTTCTTCCTCCTCTTTTTCCTCCTCTTTTTTAATTTTCTTTTTGTTCTCTGAAAAAAAAATAAGCAATAAAAAATTAAAATTAATTGAAAAATTAAATCAAAATATAAATTAAATTAAAATATAAAATAATTTAAAATAAATTAAAAATTTTTTAAATTAAAATATAAATTAAATTAAAATAAAATATAAATTAAAATAAAAAATAGATTAAAATAAAATTTTTTTAAAATAAAAATTTAAAAAAAATTTAAATTTTAAAAAAAAATAAAATTAAAAATTTGATTTAAATACAAATAATTATGAACAAATTTCTTTTTAAAAAGCAAATTAAAAATTGCAAATTAAGAGAAAAAAAAAACCATTAGAGGAGTGATTAGAAATCATGTTGGCGGTGACTTGGTGATTGGTGAGGTTGGTGAGATTAGAGAGAAGTTCGCGGGTCTCGTAATGAGAAGGAGGAGTGACCTGCTCATCATCTTTCTTTTTGGGTTTTTTTTCGGGCTTGTTCATCTCCACCGAAAAATGTGTAAAAAAATAACTGTTAATTAAATTATTGTTAATTAGATTACTGTTAATTAAATTATTGTTATTAATTGAATTATTCTCATTTAGATTATTATTAATAAAATTATTATTAAAATTATTGTCATTTAAATTATTATTGTTATTTAAAGATAGGGGGATGAGGGAGGATTGAGTGAGAATTTTGTTTTCGTTGTTGAGAAGAAAAGTAGAGAATTTTTCAAATATTTTTTTGTGAAGTTCTTCTGGAATTTTCGGAGAAATTTCTTTATTGTTTGAATTAGGAGAATCCCAGATGACAGGATGCAGAGTTATCTTTTCGAGGGGAAGGGGTTGCAAAGGGTTGTGAAGGAAGAGTTTGCATCGGTGCATTGGTTGAAGGAGGGAGTTTTCAAACACTTCCCTTTTCAGTGCGATGAAGGAGTAAGGAACTTTTTCGTTTATTTTTATGTTTAAAAACACTTTATTCATCAAAACTGGTTTTTTCTTTGGGAGACTCTCAATTTTTTCCTTATTGAAATAATTTGTTGTTATTTTTTCAATTAATTTCAAATTTTATTGAAATTTTTTATTTTTTTTTATTTTTTTTTTTCGAATGATTTTTTTTTTGAAAATTTGATAAAGAAAAAAATCTATCAATTTTGTTGTCTTCTATAATTCTAATCTCAGAAGGATTATCTAGGATTATTTGTTATTATTTTTTAATTGATTTTAATTCTTTTAAATTTTTATATTTATTTTTATTTTGTTTTCATTTTATATTTATTTTTATTTTGTTTTAAATAATTATTTCACATTTTTTTTATTTTAACTGAAACAATTATTTTTTTATACCTTTTTTTCTTTTTCGTTAGTTTTTTTGTATTCAATAGTGGAAACGCAAACGAAGGAATTGAGATTGAAATGCAAAGACTGCAAAGTAAGGGAAGAAAGAAAAACAAAGTTGACAAAATCTTTTTTCTGCATTGTTTCATCCACACTTTCCAAAATCACACTTCTCACATACCTCGTCCCTTTTTTCGGAAATATCTCTTCATTCTTTGAATCTTTATTCTTTAAATCTTTGTTCTTGTTTGAATCTTTATTATTGTTTAAATCTTTATTATTCTTTGAATCTTCTTTTGAATTTTCTTTTTCATCGTTTTTGAGGAGTTCTGCTTTTTCTTCTTTTTTTCTTATTCTGGGAGCTACCATCATCTTTTTTTTTTTTTTTAAAAAATTTATGTTTTATTTTTGATTCATATTTTTTTTTTAATTTTTAATTTATTTTTACTTGAATTGGAAAATAAAATTATGTTGATTTCTTTAAATAAATATTGTTTTTTTTTTTAATTTTTTTTTTTAATTTTCAATATTTATCTGATTTAAAATTAAATATTTTATTTTTAGTTTTTTTAATTTATTTTATTTTAATTTAAAGTTTTTTTTTTTTTTTACTTCAGTGTTGTTTCCAAACCTAACGATTTTCTCAGGTTGTGTTGAAGAGATTTTAACATAAGCAAACGCTTGAGAGTGGATCCACAAAGGAAATATCTGAGATTCAAATCCCACACATATTTGGTTCAAAACCTGCCCTTCCAAATAGCTTCCATTTTTTTCCTAATAAAAAATATGAATATTATAATATTAAATGTATTTTTTCTTTTTTGATTATTTTTTATTTTTATTTTTATTTTATTTTTATTTTTATTTTATTTTTATTTTATTTTTATTTTTATTTTATTTAAATAAAGATATTTTTTATTACGATTAGTTCCCAATCATCTTCTGTCAATGGTTCTAGTTCCACTTGGGTGGCTTGTTTCAATTTCTTCAAAGGTTTGATGGATACTTTTTGATGATGCTTCAAATCCAACACTTTGGCGAAATGGGAGGAGATTTCTATCGTGTTGTTTTGGGAGGCATTCGATCCATCCCATCCTACTACTATTTTTTTGATTTCTTCATCTCCTGAACTCCAATCTTGCCAAGTCATCTCTAGCACCAATGGCATCTCATACTATTTTTATTTAAAATAAAAAATTTATTTTTGAATTGATATTTTGGTTGAGGAATGTTGAATTGATAGAGGTGATATGGAATGGATATGCTATAATTAATTTATATTTCATTATCATTTCATGTTGAGAATGTTATTTCATAGTGTAAGAAAATAATCCCAAAAATAAAAAATAAATAATTATAATGATATCAAAGAATTGAACAGAACGATGAGCTTTATAATTAAATTTTTGATTGAAGATTTTCAAATTTCTCTTTTTATTTTGGATATGGAATTTATGGGGTTTGAAAAATAATTTACTTTTTTATCCAATATGCTATTGATCATATCTTGTGGAAGATTGATGAAACATGATTTTTTATGTATTAAAACAATTTGGAACATTTTGAGTAACCAAAGACAATTTTTTTTAATTTTTTTTGATAAATTAATTTTTTTAATTAAAAAAAAAAAAGATATTATATAAAATAAATTCAAAAATCAGGTAATTAAGAACTTTTTGATGCTATTTCTAAAGTTGGTGAGATTTTTGGTGAATTGGTCTCTGTTGGAAGAAGTCAAATTTAACTCAATGTCCTTCATCAAATCTTGAAGAGCATTTGAAATTTCTACCTGTATCTCCCCTTTGTACATCAACACTATCTCTTGTTGCAACTGACTGAAATACTAACAAAAAAAAAAAAATCAAAAAAAAAATATAAAATTAAAAATTAAAAAATTAAAAAAAATTAAAAAAAAATTAAAAAATTCAAATAAAATTAAATTTTTGAATTTAAATTTTTTTACTTTCGGGTTTATGATGATGAGACCCAACATAGGACGAGAAAGAGACCAGACGTATTGACATTCATCGTTCAAACAGATGGTGAACAAGATGCGGAGGATGTTGTTGAAAGTGTTGATGTGGACGTTAAAGTGTTTTTTGATGCTTTGTGCTGTAAATGTTTCCTTCTCCAAATTGTCCACATAAAATTGCACTATTCTGTCTATTGCAGTACAACAAGATGTGCAAACCTAAAAACATAAATTGTTTAAAATAAAATGTAAAAATAAAATGTAATAATTAAAAAAAAATTCAAATATAAAATTCAATAAATTTTAACAAATATTAATAAAAATTTAATTTAACTAAAAAAATTGTTATAAAATAAAAAAATTGTTAAAAATAAAAATAAATAATCAGAAAAATAAATAAAATAAATAAAAAATAATAAAAATTAAATTAAATTTAAAACAAAAAAATTGTTAAAAATTAATAAATAAACAAAATAAAATAAAATAAAATAAAAAATAATGAAATATTTACATTTTGGTTGAGAACGCTCTTGGAGTCGATCCCTATTTGGAGCAAATGAACTACCTTTTCGAATATTCTGTCGTCAAGGGTGGACAAAGTGGAGGTGTGCTCTGTGGAGATGGATTCCAAAAACGTATAACAAGAAGATGCGAATTTGGGGTATTTCTAAAAACAAAAAAAATAAGTTTTCAACAATATTTCAAAAAATAAAATTGATGAAAATATTAAAATAAAATTATAAAAATAAAAAATAATAATACAAAATAAAATCTAAAAAATAAAATTTATAAAAATAAAAAAAAATACAAAAATATAATAATAAAAAAATATAAAATACAAAAATATAATTTTATAAAAATATAAAAAAATAAATATAAAATAAAAAAATAATTTTTTTTACTAATGCAGCAGAAGTGTCGATGGAAAACAAGAGATTGAAGATGGTGTTGAGAGAATTGTCGAGGGCGGGGTCTTTATAAAGAGTAAAAACACCAAAATTACAGAAACAACCAGTCAAACAACGAGACAATGTTTGGAGGCAAAGCCATATCCCTTTAAACTTGTAATCGTATATCTCCTTGTCTGTTGGAATGTTGAAATTTGTCATTTTCGATCCGTATGCAACTTTGTTAAAATTAAATGAATTTTTTTGAAAAATTAAAAAAAAATGAAAATCAAAAATTAAATTAATAAATTAAAGTAAAAATAAAAATAAAAAATAAAAAATAAAAAATAAAAATGTAATAATAAAAATAAAAAATAAAAAAATAAAAAAAATAAAAAAATAAAAAATAAAATCAAAAATAAAATCAAAAATAAAAAATAAAACAAAATAAAACAAAAAATAAAAAAATCTTAAATGAAAAAATAATAATAAAAAATAAATAAAAAAAAAAGAATACCAATAGTTTCACTGACAAAGCGAAATAACAAAATGCCATTGGGAGAAGAAGAATCAAATTTGATACGAGAAGATTTACTGAAACAAAGTTCGGAAAGAAATTTGAAAAGAGGAGTGGTGACGTAGGGATCATCGTAAAAGACTGCAGCTATGCGAGGAAATACTTCCACAAAGGACTGGTTGTTTGGCGACTTTGATTCTATCATCCAATCAAAAAACATGTTGTATGCCCTTTTATTGAATATTGCGTCCACTATTCCTCTAAAATCTCTCAAAAGTCCTTTTTTAAAAAAACAAATAAATCAAAAATAAAATATTTATTAGAATTTTTATTAAAATTTAATTTTTGAAATTTAATTAATCAATAATTTTTATTCTTTTATTTCTTTTTCAAATCATTTTTTATTTAGATTATTTATTTTTGTTTTTAAATTTTTTTTTTGTTATTTCAATTTATTTTTAAATTTTGAAGAATTTATTTTTATTTCTTGATCTAAATTTATTTTTTTATTTTGTAACATTTTTTTAATTTATTTTTTATTTTTTTAAATTTAATTTTTTTATTTTATTTTATTTTATTTTTTTACCAATGATGAGATGTCTGATTTGATCATTTTTGTAAGCTTGAGGATTGTTGATATTTAAGAGATTATGGAAATAAGAGGTGAAAGGTTTCATAAAGTTGTTAAACTGAGTGTTCGTACATCCACTTGAATCCAAAAACAAAAGTCTCGATATTGTGTTGTAAAATGTTGATCTGCAACGTGTATTCTTCGGAAATTCCAAAAATGGGAAATATTGACTTTTTTAAAATTCAAAAAAAAAAATAAATAAATGAAAATGATTGAAATACAATTAAAAAAAAAAATCTTTCCAAAATAAAAAAATTAAATTAAAAAATAATGAAAAAATATAAAAAATTAAAATTTTAAAAAATAAATAATTAACAAAAAATATGAATAAATACATTATAAATAAAAATTAAAAAAAATTAAAAATCTAAATGAAAAATAGTAATAAATAAAAAATTAAAAAATAAAGATAATTTACCTTGTGTGATGAGTGAACAATTTTAGGACGGTGTCAGTTTCTCTGACAATTTTAGCACTAGAATAACCACTGCTGATGTTGTTGAAAAGTTCCAGGGATTCTCGAATGATGTGCTTGTTGGTGGCCCAGTACTTTAAGTTTTCACAAATTTTGATCAACATCACATTCAACACCGTCTTGTAATTTCCTATTGAGAATTAAATACATCCATATTCAATAAAATTATAAAAAAAAAAACAAAAAAAATTGGGACATTAATTGATTCATAGATTATTATTATATTTTTATAATTTTATTTTCGAGATTTTTAATTTATAATATTTTAAATTATCATTAAGAATAACAATAAATATTTTTCAATTTCTTTCAAATTTATTTTTGATGGATAAATTAAATTTAAAATTTATTAAAAAAATTTTTTAAAAAATTAAAAATTAAATTATATTGCAAAAAACTATATTGAGTAAAAAATTATTTATAATAAGATTAATAGTAATCGTGTTTCAAATTTATTTTTGGTTGTCAAATTGAATTTAAAAAATTTTCAAAAATATTGAATAAAATTAAAAAAACTTATTAATAAAAAAATATTTGAAAAATTATTTTTGAGTAAAAAACTATAAAGGTGAATAATGAAAAAAAATTTTTTTTTTACCTATACCCACCAACTTTTCTAAACGAGGGAAAATAGAAGAAGGAGAGGAATTATTTTCGGAAATGAAAACTTTTCTGAAATGCTGAATAAACTTTAAAAGAGCAATTTCTAGTCTCTCTGTGTACTTTTCTGTGCAGCAGGTTGGGTAGGCGAGTCTTTGGTTATGTGCGTTTAAAAGCTGGAAGAGGAGTGCTGAAAGTTCTGCGTCAATACTCGAATGTTGTTCTTCTGAACTGTTTATGTGTGCTTTTCCTTTAAAAATTTAAATTTTTAGATTCAATAAATTTTTACTATCAATTTATTTTTAGTTTAATTTATTTTATTTTTATTTCTTTTTTATTTTATTTTTATTATTTTAAATTTATATATATTTCTGATTTATTTTGATTTTAGATAGATTCTCATTTTTTTCTTTTATTTTTTTTAGTTTTTCATTTTTTATTTTATTCTTTCAAAAATTGATTATTTTTTTTTAATTTTTTTGACAGTTTTCATTTTTGTTTTTATTTTTAAAACTAATCCATATTATTATAAATAATTTGATTCAAAAGTTTTTTTTTACCTCCAATAGCACAACCAATCATATAAACGACCCATGTTAACTGCCCTTCAATCAAAGCCAACTGAGAGGGAGAAACAACTTTTTGAGGAGAATTATTGTTATTATTTACAACACTTTGAACACACATGATGAAATTTTTAGCTAAAGGTTCAAAAACGCCCTTTAAATAAATACTTATAGGCTCATATTGGCATCTCATAAGCGGAGGTAATGATTTTATTTCCTCCTCTAACAAATTTTCGTTTTCTAAGGGATCTTCTATCGAATCGTTTTGTATGATGTTAGTCACACTTTGAATGCGCGATTGCGTGTATGCTTGTATTAATTGTGATGCGTATTGGCACACAAACGTTTTGTCATTTTCTTCTACAAAGTTTGATCCTATAAAAAAAATTTTAAAAAAAAAGTTTTAATATTTCTTTTTTGCTTATTTTACTTATTGATGATATTATTTTTAATATTTAATTTTATTTTTAAATTTTGTTAATTTATGTTTGTTTAATTTCTATTTTTCATTTTAGTTTTTTTATTTATTTTTATTTGGTTTTTTTATTTTATTTTATTTTTATTCTTAAAAATTCTTGTTTTTTATTTTTAATTTTTGTTTAGTATCACCTTTGATCATTTCCCTCCACAGTTCTAATAAATAATAAATGCTGTGAGGAGAAAACTGCCAAGACTGAAAAGTTTGTATGGTGAATTGAGTCAAAACAGGAAGAAACACTTTGAATGCTTCTGTTGACACTATCAATTTCATTGGAAAATTCGATTTAAGTCTCGTAAGCAATCTACAAAATTCATGATGTAACATTACCTCTCCAAGTCCTAAAAAATACAAATAAATTTAACAAATTTTTAAAAATAAAAATGAAAATAATATTTATTTTTGTAATAAGCAAAAATCAAAAATCTGTTATAAATTGAAAATAAAAATATTAATTATTAACATATTAATCAAAAATAATTTAAACAAAAAAATTAAATATTTTCAAGAAATTTAATAAAAAAAATAATAAAAACAAATATGTAAAATACTAAATTAAATTAAATAAAAATGAATCTACGTAAATCAACAAAAAAATAAAAAATGAAAACAAAAACAAAAAGAAGCAAACAAAAATATCAAATGATGAAATAAAATAAATAAAGGATAAAAATTTCAAAAAATCTAAAAAAAAGATATACCGATTTTGTTGGACATAATGTTTCCCAAACCTTTGATTAAAGTGTTCAAAAAATTATTTTTGGTTAAAGTAGTGGTGAAGAGAGTGATTCTGGTAGCAGCGATGTGACCCAGGCAACGGAGAGTGGAGTGAGACATGGTGATAGTGTACAAATCAAAAAAATGACTCAAAATGTTTTCTTCTTCAAAATACGACTTCCATGTCTTTGGTGTTTGTATTGTACTATTTCAAAAAAAAATTAATTTGTTAATTTTTTTTTTATTTTTATAATGTTTAAATTATAATTTTAATATTTCATTATTTTTTATTTTTTATTTTTATTTTATTTTTTTAATTTTTATTTAAATTTTGAATTGTTTTTGAAATTTCTTTTATTGAATGATTTAAATTTTAATTTACTTTTATTAAATTTTTTTTTTTGGATTTGTATTTAAAAAAAAAATTAATTCTATTATTATGATCACTATTATTATTTCTGTTTTAGCTGTGTTGTTTTATAATTTTTACTTTATTTTTAAAAAAATTATTATATTTTTATTTTTACCCAATTTCATCAATAGAATCATCAGGAGAAGTGCCAATGAAATCATAAGACAAACAGCGAAAACAAAGATCAGAAGCTTTCTCTGCGATTATTTTTCTCATGTTTTCAGGTATCGACTTTATTTGCTTCACAAAATTGACTCCCAAAGAAAAAATGTTGGACAAAGCTTGATCTCTGAACGCTATCGCTATTTTTCTGTGATACGATAATGTGTGAGTGGGAAACATCGTATCTACTTCATGTACTAGGGTTGTATATAATAAAAAACCAACAGTTAAGTGTTGTCCTGACTAATTATAATTAAAAAATAATTTTTAGAAAAAAAAAAGTAAATTATTTAATTAATTAATAATTGCGCAATAAATTATTTGTACAAGTAATCATTTTCAAATAGCAAAAAAAATAATTGATACCTGAAAGAATTTGGATGCTTGTGATGTTATATCATTCAATTCTTCATTTTCTATCAATCCTAATTTGGTTATTCTTGCTATCAATTCACATATTAATATCAAGATAGGTTTGGATACTGTATTGTATCTATTTGCAAGAAATGTTAGTCCCATGTTTCCTTTTTTTAAAAATAATAGGGTAAATGATTAAATGAGCGATAACAAAGAAAGAATGATTTTATATAAACTCAAATAAAAAAGGATATGTTCGTATCAGTATGGCAATCATTATCATTTGTTAATTAGTATATTAATCGTATGTATGATCAAATAATTAAATTATTCCAAAAAATAATAAATTAAAAATGGTTCATTTTGTTTACTTATTGCAAGTTTTTGTTGAATATTCAATAATTTCCAATTGGTTGTTACTAAATTAATCAGGGATTTAGCCATATAATGCAATGTTTGTTGATTTTGGCTGTTGGATAAAGTAAGTTGTAATTGGGGTATATTTTGGATGGTAATGATAGAATTCAATTTATTCTCTGCTTGAATTCTCAATTCTTTATTTGTTTCTGTAAATGCTGTCTGACATAATTGTTCTATTTGCTCCATGATATCAGTTTTTTTTTTTATTTTTATCAATTTATCAATGCATAAAAAAAAAGCGGTAAAATATAAAAAGCCAAAAAAATTAATTTGAAAAACGAATAAAGGAGGGTGTTGAATCATGAAATTTTTGAAATGACTATTTTCATAATAATTTAATATTGGCAAATTTCTTTAGAAAGAATAAGAATAAAAAGTTAATTAAAGAATCATATTGATTTATTAACTGATTAGAACATATCCTTTCAGTAACTTTAATTTTTGTTGATGATCTTTTGATATTTTTTGAAATATTTTTATTTTCAAAAGAAAAAGATCTCCTTTTTCCTTTTTTTTGAGCAAAGATATCATCAAACTAAAAAGGTTATGTTGTGGATTAAAATTCTGCTTTTATTTTGGTATATAAATCTCCAATAATATTTGTGAGAGGTTTATACAAAATGGATGCTGTAATAGCAACAACAGTAAATCCTTGAGCAGCCACACGCATTCTCATCATTTTCTGGCTTAATTTTGAATCTCCTTTTTTAAATGCAAATAATCCTCTGACCAATGCAATCGAAGTTAATCCACATCCTTTTTTTTTGCATGTCAATTATTTAGGATTTATTTACAAGCATATTTGTTTGAATTTAAAATAAAAAAAATACCCAAAGGTACCAATGGATCTTCTTTGCAAGCTTGAAGAAATGATTTATTTTTAATTACAGGAAAACTTGATGAACTTAAATCGTCACTCATTTTACTCTTTACAATTTTTTTTTTTTTTTTTTCTTAATATTCGAAATTTTTCAATGGGATTTTGATTCTCAAAACGTCAAGAAATTCTTTATTTGCTTTGATTTTCGAGATTTAGGCTAAAATATTTTTAAAGAAAAATCTAGATTATTATTTTTCAGTTGGTTCTGGAGAGTTTGAAACTTCGTTGAAGTATTAACTGATATCCTTTTTTGTTTTATCAAAAAAAAACTGAATATAAAATCTATCGGAGTAAAAAAAGAAAAAAAAAATAAAAATAAAAAAAATGAATAATTTATTACCTAAGGAGGCATTTAAAGATGGGAAGTTTAAATCTTTTTTTAAGTATCATTCAATAAAATTGAACTTTTTTGTAGAGGGTTATAGGGAAATGAGTGAAGGTATAAAAAGAATTATTATTTGCTCCGAGAAGCCAAATAATTAAATTCAATCAAATAGGATTCAAGGTAAACATATTTAAACTTTCAAATTTTTTAAACAATTATTTCCCAAAGGTAATGTGTGAAGGATTCCAAAAAATGTCTCGTAAAAAGAAATATTACATTTAAAAATTAATAAAATCAATAAAAAACCATGCTTTTTTAAATAGAGGGTTTCGAAAGAATGACAAAAGTAAATATGATAAATTAAATACTTAATAATTCATTCATAACTATACTATTAAGGCATTCGAACAAATCAGTCAAGTGCCAAATCAAATGGGACAATCAGTTGTAAGCCAAGTTCCAAAGCCTCTAGGAAATTTTTTGGGAAAAAAGTTAGGAGTGAATACTAATAATGGTAAGCTTTTATGATAAAAATTAGTTTTCAAAAATCATTTGTTTTCATCAATATTTTCAAACAAAATTAAATATTAATTAATTAAAAATTAATTAATTAAATAATAAATATTAAAATTTAAATGCATTTAAATTTTTATAAAAGATTCTCCTCCATTAGAACAACAAGGATATCATCCACAACAAGGATATTCCCCACAACTTCCACAACAAGGATATCCTCCACAACAAGGCTACCCTCCACAACAATACCAACAAAGTTATCATCCTCAACCTTATCAACAAGGATATCCTCCTCAACAAGGATATTCTCCTCAAATGGGTAACTATTTCTTGTTTTTTTTATATTTTAGTTATTCTTATTTCTTGAAAGATCAACCTCCTCAACAAGAACAAAGTGGTGGTAGTGGAATTGGGAAACTTTTGAATAATCTTCCTTTCAAAAATTGAGTTGTAATAACATTAATAAATCATATTTCCATATAACTTTGTTTGCAATAAGTATTCAATTTTTAAAACTCAAATCACTGAGTTTTTTAAAAATATAAATTTAATAAAAAATAAAAAATAAAAAAAATTTGATATGAATCACAATAGGGAAAGTGATGATCCAAGAGATGTCATTTCTGATAAATTTGAAGTAAATATGCAACTAATGACTTGTAGCAAGTAATTTTTTATCTTTTGAATAAAAATTTTAAAAATTAAAATTCTTTTACAATGAAAGGAATTCTTCAAGAATAATTGCATATGAATTCATGATCAAATACTTAATGTATCATTTGGAAGACATTAGGCAGAATATTAGATTTTTCATCGAGACTTGTATCTCAAGCATAAAAAAAGGAGATATAGAAGAAAAGGCAATAGCATCCAAATTTACAATGATGATGATTTTATCCTTGGATTGGAGCATTGATTGGGAAGATCAAGAACTTTTTTTAAAATTGTTTCAATCAACATTAAAGGTAAAAAGGAAATACAATTTGGATTACTTGAGGATTAAATATTTGCATTTATTCTGATTTTTATAAAATGTGATCAAGCACATTTTGAAATAGAAAAATAATTTTTCGTAATGTAGTTTCATAATGTCAATTTTTTTTTGTTTTAATTAAATCTTCATCAATAATTTTTCTTTAAATAAATGTCTGGATATCCAGAGACATATTTTCAACACATAAAAAAATCAAACATCGATATATTCGAGATATAACTTGAAATATACACTTGTTATTTTCATTTGTTGTATATTGGAATCGCATTAAAATGCAAATAATTTTTCGTTATGCTTATACATCATTTTTACCAACAAATTTTCACAAATTAAATTATTTTACTCACCCAAATAATTTGATGATAGGGAGGATGCGCAAAAATGAAATCAATATCATCTGCTTGTTTGTCCATTTTGAGATATAATGAGTACATGGATCAATACACGATAGAGATTGATGAATTGCAACAAGAAATCTTCAATAAAATGAAAGAAGAACACGAATCTGAAAAATTGGAAAAGAAAGAAACAAAAAAAGAAAGAAAAGAGAAAGAAATAAAAGAAAACAAACTTAAAGAACATAAAAGTGACAGATTGAAAGACAAACACTTTCTTGTTTTGTTTTTGAAAAGTTGGCAGTTTACCACTTCTTATTTTCCCATTGACATTTTGGAAGAAAAAATTGTTCAAGAGTAAAAAATCAAAAAAAATCATTATTGATGAAAAAAATAATTTAACTTAAATATAAAATAATAAATACATTTATAAAAAAATAAATAAAAAAAATAAAAAAAATGAAAAAATTATTTTTAAAAACAAAATATGAAACCATGTAAAAATAGAAAATTTGAAATCAAAAACAAAAAATAAAAAAATAAAAATAAAAAATAAAAAATAAAAAATAAAACTTTAAATAAAATTTAATTATTAAAAAATAAAAAAAATAAATAAAAAATAAAATAAAAATAATAAATTTGAAATAAAAATTAAAAAAAATTAAAAAATCAAAAAATCAAAAATCAAAATATCTATAATATTTTCAAAATTTTTTAACACAAAAATTTTTTTAGGCAAATGGAGTTTATAGTTTCATTGTTGGAACACAAAGATATACAAGTAAGAATTTCAGCAATGGAGAGCATTCTTGTGGTGTTTGAAATACTTAAAGAAGGCTCCAAAGAAGAGGATTTCGATTTAAAAGATTATGAGCCTTATTTCAGCATTGAAGAAATAATCAAAACTATTGAAAGGTAAAAAAAAAA
>JAMYWO010000321.1:15271-29172 GCA_024220525.1 Cochliopodium minus | reverse complement strand
AATAAAAATAAAAATAAAAATAAAAATAAAAATAAAAATAAAAATAAAAATAAAAATAAAAATAAAAAAATAAAAAAGTAAACTTTTACTATTTAAAAACAAACAATGATTTCTACCACAAGAAAAAGAAATGACATCTTTTATTTTTATTTCTTCTTCAAATTCAAAACTTTTTTTGTCCAACCAACTTCCACTCCAAAATAATTTTCCGTTTTCTAAAAATAATTCAAATAATATTCAAATTAAATATTAAAAAAAATTTAATGAATTAATAATTTATTTTTTTTACCTTTTTGAAGAATTGAAAAAGATAAAGAAGCTATTATTCTTTGAACATTTGAACAAATTTTTGTAAAAAAGGTTTTGTTTTTTTCTTTCAATCCTAATTGACCATGATTATTAAATCCTTTTAACATGAAATTTTAATTTGAAAAATTTAATTTATAAATTATTTTATCAATTTTACCACACCCAAATAAAACTCCATTTTCTTTATTTTTTACATTTTTTAATTAAATAATTTTATTAAAAAGTGAATTTATTGAAAATAGAAATTAATTTACTTTCCAAATAGAAAGAATAATTTAATCCCAATATAATCGATTTTATATTTTTATTGTTCATAATTTTAGTTGGTTTAAAAATTCCAAATTCAATATTTCCTGTTCCACATTGTCCATTATCATTACGACCAAATGAATAAACATCTCCATTTTCTAAATGAACAAATATAACATAAATTTTTAACTGTGAAGATTAAAATTAAGTTTTAAAAGATTGTATTATCAAATATTGTTTTTCAATTAATCCATTCTCCTTTGTAATATAATTATTATAAAAGTGTATTTTTTGACACATATAAATATAAAATCAAGATACCCAAAACAACAATGTTATGACCAGAAAAACAAGAGTTTGACATCTTTCAATTTTTTTAAATTTTTTGTCTTTTCATATTTTTGAAATATATGATTTCATAAAATGACAAATATCTGTTAATCAATGGAGGATTCATCTGAAAATTCGATAATATTTCTCATAAAATTGAGCAAATAAATATATAATGTGATGACATTCAATATTTTTTTATGAGTCGCTATTTGTTAATAATAGGAAGGCATTCAAATTATAGATAATAAAAAAAATGATTGAAGAAAAAGAAAGAATGGACGGATCTTGGCAAGATTGCCATGGTATTTTAGGAGATGAAAATTGGCCAAAACCATATTATGCTGCGAAATCAAGTAAAAAAAAATAGATTTGAAAATATCTAATCTTTTTCCATCAAGATCTTCCAAATAGACAAGATCAAGGAAATATGACAGATTCAAGCGAATATCTGGATGAACCAGGAGTATTAGAAAAAAAGATGGAAATAATTGGAAATTTGATCAAAAAATCGAAATGTCTCACAGCATATACAGGAGCAGGGCTTAGCAGGTATTATCGAATTGAAATATATTTTGTTTATGTTTGCTGTATTTTTTATAATTTTTAATTTTAATTAAATTATTCAAAATTTCTGAGCATCAAACATTGAGTTCTGTTTATATCAGATCATTTCAAGTATAATGGTGATTACTGTATAATTGAAATCTTCTCTTAATTCAAATATTAAAATGCATTCAAATTTTTGTGGATCCTCCGAGAATAACATATCTTAATTTATCATAACAAAATTTTTGATGGTTTAGAGAGTCAACATCGAAATTAAATTAAACAAATCAAAAATAAAATATAAAAATAAATAAAATAAAAAAAATGAAAAATAAATAAAATAAATAAAATAAATAAAATAAATAAATAAAATAAATAAAATCAATAAAATAAATAAAATAAATAAAAAATAAAATAAATAAAAAATAAAAATTGAAAATAGTTAAATTTTTTATTCAGTAATAAAGTTTAAATGAAAAAAAAATTATTTACATGACCCCCTAAAGATTAATTTTTTGTTGAGAACTTATTGTATTTCTGAATAAAATTTACCAGTATAAGCAAAAGACACATTAAAAGTTTTTTTGTCCAGTATGATATTTTCAGAAGGATTATCAAGGCAAGTTGGAAAATAAATAATGGGATAATTCTGATCGTACATCAAAATGTAAGAGAAAGCCATCTGATAAAAATAAAATAAAAACAAAACAAAAAATAAAATAAAAAATAAAAAAATGAAAAAATGAGAATAAAATTAATTTTTTAAAAAAAAAAATAATAATATTTAAAAAATAAAAGAAAGATCACAAATAAAATACTTTTTGAAAAAAAAAAAAAAAAATTAAAAATGGTCACATTGGACCAATAATCATAATTTGCTTGTTCTCCACCCAAAGTAACCACTTTGACAAAGGTTAAAGAAGAGTCGGTCTTAAGATCAATTTGGCGAGGAAACCTCCGCACCATTTGGTCCTCGATCTCCTTCCAACTTCCCAAAAACGTCTCAAATTTGGCGCCAAAATGGCTCAATTTGAAAAAATAAGAAATTAAAAAGGGGAATTCCCTCAAAACATACAAACAACATTCATAATTAGATTGTTTCTCAATTTTTTTTAAAATAAGAGGTTCTTTGATGTTTAATTCCTTCGTTTTGGTCAAGAGGTGCTGGAGAGGCTTGGACCAGATGGAATCTCTCTTGCAGACCTTGTTCATCTTTTTGCAGGTGTTGCTGGTGGCTAGGATGTCGCTGAATGGGAGGAAAGAGATGATGTATTCGAGCAGGATGTTGGGAAACTTCAGAAATAGACTATCCTCGTTTTTTTCGTTTGTTTTTATTTCATAGTTTACTGTTAGAAAAAAAAATAAGAGAAAATTATAATATCAACAAAAAAATTAATAAAATTAATTTTAATAAAAGTTTTAAAAAATAAAATAAAAAATCTTAAAACATGTTTTAAAAATTAATTTTATAGATTTGCAAGTAATAAATAATAGAATTACTTTTTTTTTTGATTATTTAAAAATTATCAAAAAAAAAAATAATCAAAAATATGACATATCCATGAACTAAAACTTTCGTTTTTATCAGAATATCCTCCAAGTAAGTAAATGCACTTGTTTATCTTGTCAAATGTGAATGTATAGTGTTTCTTGTCTAAAAGTGATTGATTATTATGAATGATCTTGGACTTGTACTTTCTCCACCTCAGTGTGGCGAGATCGAAAGAAAAGATGTTTTCGAAGTTGCTTTGATCAATCACTATCAGATTCTTTTCTGTTGGAAAACAATGATACAAGGATGTATTTGGAGGTGTATTCTTTTGTTTGGGAATCGATTCCCATGTGTCTTTGGGGATATTGTATTTCAAGAGATCGTTTTTCATTCCTTTTTCGTTTTTGCCACCAAATACAAACAGATTTTCTTTTCCATCGAATATCATAGAGTGGAAATGCACCCCATAATCTTCTTTGTTGATTATCGATTTCGATAATTGCTTGCATTCGAAGGAATCCAGTTCAATTTTGAATAATTCGTTGGATGAAAAGCCATTTTGATCAGATCCTCCAAAGATATAGAATGCTCTCACTGTATCAACATATTCGATGGTACATCCTATCCTCATTCCAATTTTATCTCCCTTTATAATCACTTCTTCCCATTTATGTTGCTGGAATTGCCAAAAGATCACGCTGTTCAACAAAAATCTGTTCTTTCCAAAGAAAATGAAGAGTTTATCCTCTGCAATCACCGAATTATGCATCACCCTCATTGTATTATGGCATTTTTCATTTGTCTCCACCTCCTTAGCATTCTGATCTCCCCATATTATCTTTTCTTTCCTCATATCAACATCATATTCTATCAAATTATCATAAAACTACAAATGATGGAATATTATTAAAGATATAAATAAGATATGGTTCAATTGTAAAATATAATGAATCATACCTTTCCATTTATTTCTCCACCAAAGAGATATAGTTTCTCTTTGTATAGATTTGTTGAATGCCTTGATCTCGATCCTATATCTATCTCTTCTGTTTTGGACCATTCAAACTCCATTATTTTTTTTTTTTTTGTTGAGGAAATTTTAATATGAACAATAATTTGAATTTCTTTAAAAAAATGAGATATATTACAATAGATGTATTATAACGGGATATTAACTAATGAGAATTCCATAATTAGTTTAATTATCCATTATCATACATATTGTATGAAATTAAGAATGTTGTTTTTAAAGGAAATAAAAACATTCAGTGTGAAAAGATGCCAAATTCGATTTTATTTTTAACCTAAAATAAAAAAAATGTCTAATATCTACCCCAATAATGATATCCAAGATCAAAACATGTCGAAAAAATTGAATAGTGATCTAGAAGAATTATTGAAAATCTCAAATGAAAAACAAAAGATAATAAAGGAATTGGAAAATGGGATGATCGACCCATGCAGTGTATCAAATTAAAAATAAAAATCAAATATATCTCTATCTAAATTATTACCCAATGGGAACATAAACAATAATTTTCAAATAATTTATTAATTCCTATATTGTTTTTTTGTGCAGTCAGTAATGGAAAAATATCAAAGACAAATAAGCCAAATGACGATGAAATTGTTATTATATGATTCTCATATACAGAAATTGAAAGAAATGGGAGAAACAAAAATTAATACACGTAAAAAAAATATCATTATGTTCATTCTCTATACAATTTGGATATTGATATATGCCTGAATTTGTTAAGAAAATTTTGATTTTTAATATTTAAATAGCGACAAAGGAAGTTAAACCCATCAACAATTATCAGGCCACACAAGATTTCATAAGGAGGGAAAAATTGACATTCACTGAAGATTGTCTATTGAGGGACTTAAATTTGGAGATGGGACCAACAAATAATAATAATACTGTAAATAACAAGAATGGAAATAATAAAACAAATGTAAATAATAAGAATGATGATAAAAACAAATCGAAATTTTTTTCATTCAGGAGAAAGATAAAGAGCCCACTGCCTAATAGCGAGAATGGCACTAATGGAAATAATGGCAGCACCAACAATCTGATATCAAATTCTCCCAAGGATTATCACAATGATCCTCCCAAAAACATCCGAAAATGGTTCAGGGATAATTACAAGCATGGCAAGACCTATAACTTCACCAACCTTTTCCCCAAGCCCATCATCTTCATCATCTTCAGATATCTCAAGGCCAAGGATCTCACCTGCTTATCCATGACATGCAAATTGTGGTACAAGAGGATCAATCAGTGGAAATGTAAATGGAAATTATTTTTTTTTTGATCTTTATTTATTCTCTTCATAGATGCCACCGCCAAAAACGATGTGATATATGAAATCTTTTCATCTGAGAGAGAATATCTCCAAGGACTAAATATATTGATAAATGTAAAAATGTTGATAACGAAAAATTATTTTCAAAATTAATTTATATCTACCCAAAATATCATCTTTCAAAAAATTAATTTTCATTCATCCTACATTCAAATGAATTCATTCAAATGAATTTATAGGAATACAAATCAGCAATGGTCAAAAAACCTATGATAAGCGATGAAGGCTGCCAAACAATTTTCTCCAATGTCGATCAAATCTACGCGATCAACAAAGAGCTGCTGTTCACCATTGAGAAGAGACTTTCAGTGTGGAGCACATTGAGCACGATAGGTGACATTTTCATTGAGCTGGGGCCTTACTTGAAAATGTACTCTTTTTATGCTGCTAACTACGAAAACTCCAACCATTACTACACCAAATTATTGGAAAAAAAGTCGAATGTAAAATTTATGGAGGTAAAAAAAACAAAAAACTATATTTCTTTTCAATAATCTCCTTTTTTTTTATTAAAATAAAACACTTATTATTTGAACAATGTTTACTTTTCGAAAATTAATGAAAATTTATTAGTAAAATGATCAACATTAACAAATAATATTAACATTCAATCATAATTTAGATCTCATTCATCAATTTACATCTTATGTTGAGTTTTAAATTTAAATTTATGATCTCAAAAAAAATTTCAAGATAAACCAATATCTATTAAAAATACGTTTATTTCGCATGTGTGCAGATTATCATTTAAAACGATTGTGAAAATTTTTTTTATCAATCCAATTTGAAATTTTTAAAAGAAATAATATTAATTTTAATTTTTTTCATTTTTTTTTTTTTTATCTTACCAATATTAGAGCATAAGATTGAAAAAAGAAGTCAAAAACTTGGATTTACCCAGTTATTTAATCTTGCCCATCCAAAGAATTCCCAGATACAGCCTCCTTCTCTCGCAGCTCATGAAAGTCACCTCCAAATCTGAGGAGGATTACTCCCTCATTGAAAAAGCAAAGGAACTCATAGAGAATGTAGCCACCAATCTGGATTTGACTGTTAAAGGACACAACGATGCGGGTGTCATTCAAAAAGTTTTCTCGGATATTGTCAGTTTTCCAGTAAGAATTTTTCCAGTGGTCTTTTATTATAGTTAATTTGAAATCTTTTAATGTTTTTTCGTTTTAAATCATCTTTTTTATTTTTAAAACAATTTTATTTCGTTTTAAATTCTTTTTGATGATCTTTTTTTTTAAATCAGTTTTTTTTTTCTTAGGGAGAGATTTTTAAGGATCCCCAAAGAAAACTTCTGAAGGAGGGAGTTTTGGTTCGCATGGACAAGAAAATAACTTCCTCCACATGGTTGATCTTAACCACTGACTGTTTGCTCTATGCCAACAAGACCCTATATGGCTGGAAGTTCAAAGTAAAACTGAAATTTTTTTTTTTTTATTATTGGAGTCAACTTTAAATCTTTTTTAATTTAAGGGAAATCTACCTTTAGCGAGTTTATTGATCAAAGAAATGCCACCAACACAGAAACACCCATTTTCATTCGCAATCTCTTCCGAAACGAAAGAGTATGCATTGTCTGCGAGCTCGCAGGAAGAGAGGGACGCGTGGTGCAACACCATCAAGGACGCGATGAAACAGCACATCAAAACTACCGAAGAGAACAAGAACTCTCCCATGTCCAACTCGTCCAACAACATCTTAAGCAACGGAGGCAACGGCATTTTAATCGGGAACGAGAACTCAAAGAAGTCCGGTTCTTTAATTGTCCCTCCCAAAATAAACTCCATCGTGGGAGGCTCTAGCAGCTCTTTGATTGTGACTGAGTCAGGAACACTCAACAAAAACAACACTGGTGTCAACAAAGCTCCTCCCGAGAAATCTCCGCCAATGTCTCCCAGACTCACCCTACGTTCTCCTCCCCCTTCTTCTCATACCGGCCCTCTTCAGAGAACTCCTCCGACATCTCCCAGAACATCCAAGCACAACTCCAACCCCAATGTTTTGTCCAAGTCTTCCAACAAAGAGATGTTAGTGAGCAAAGATAGCAAGGAGAGTGGGAGCGGAAGTGGCAAAAACTCTCCTAATGGCAACAAGGGTGGAACTAGTCCTAATGTCTTGCGTACTTCTTCTAACAACTTGTTCAAGAAGGAGGTTGATGCGAATGACAAGGGAGAAAGGAGTGAGTTGAGCGAGAGGGAGAAGGAGAAGTTGGAGAGGAAGGAGAGGAAGGAGAAGGAGAGGAAGGAGAGGAAGGAGAAGAAGAAGGAGAAGAAGGAGAAGGAGAGGAAGGAGAAGGAGGAGAAGGAGAAAGGAAAAGAGAAAGAGAAAGAAAAGGGAAAAGAAAAGGAAAAGGAAAAAGAAAAGGAAAAAGAAAAAGAAAAAGAAAAGGAAAAAGAAAAAGGAAAAGAAAAAGAAAAGGAAAAGGAAAAAGAAAAGGAAAAAAGTAAGGAGAAGGAGAAGGCTAGCAAAAAAGACAAATTAGATAAAAAGGAGAGGAGCGAGAAGAGGGACAGTTTGCAGAGTTTGGACAAGAAGAAAGACTCCAAGGACAGACTTTCTGTTGTCAGCGAAACTCGGGACAAGGGTGAGAAGAAGTTTGACAAGAAAGAATCGAAGGACAAGCTCATCAACAATGCTTTCCTTAAAAACGACAAAAGCACGGAAAAAAATCTGGGTAAAAACAAAATTGAAATAATTTTTATTTTCAAAATAATTATTTTATTTTAATATTAAAATATTATTAATTATAAAATAATAATAATTCAATTATTTTGTGAATTAATTTCTTCAAGAAGACACGACAATACTTTCCAAGAACTCTGCTCCCATCCCCTCTTCCAAACTCCCTCCCAGACCACCCCCCATCAACAACCTTTCACGAAGCAGCTACAACACCAGCAGCCCCACCAACATCACCACCGAGAAAAAAGTGAAAAAAAACCCGCCATGTCCCAAATGCAAGCTCTCCCTCACAGTAGAAAGCGACACCCACTACAAATGTGTTCCCTGCAAAAAATCATTTCTCCGAAAATCCTCCGCTTCTCCTACTGTCAAAAATCCAAATAATAACAATAACAACAATAGTTCAAATTCTATTAATAACAACCCAATCCCTGTAAAAACTGTTAACAACACCAACACTTCTTTCAAGAACTCTTCTCAGACCATCACTTCTGACAAGAAGAATCCTGACTGTCCTACTTGTAAGGCTTCTCTTTACTACTTAAGTTCTACCCAGTTTCGTTGTAATACTTGTAAACTAAATTTCACTTTGAAATTCAACATATTCCAAGAGAAATAATTTTCCAGAAAATTTTAATTAAAAATAAAAAGTCGTTTAAGAAAAAATCTTAATTCTTTGTTCAAATCAATCAATATTTTATTTATCTTTTGAGAAATTTATTTGAAACTGTTGGACTAGGAAAAATCATGATCTCTAAAGTCTTTAAATCAATCTCCTTTAAAAAATTTCTCACTCCACCAGTCAAACAATGCCGGGTATTTCTCATCTCAATGATGATCATCTTGGCATTCTTTGAAAGGTTCATTTTGTTAATGGAAGACATAAACAACTTTTTTCTTTCGCGGCTTTCATCTTTCCAAAGCATCATCTCGCCCTTTTCGTCTTTAACTTCCTTCATAAGGTTGTCCCAGGTTGTGATGAGGTCGTTGAGGAAGTTGTTGTAGCTGGTGTTGACGAGGTCGAAGCTTTCTTTGAGGTCATTGTACTGTGGCAGGTCGATGTAGCTTTTGTCGTCACAATTTCTGATTGTCTCCAAAAAAATTATCTTATTAATAAAAAAGAAATTAACAAAAATTAAAAAAATGTAAAAATTAATTTAATAAAAAAAATTCAAAGATAAAGTACTCTATAAAGCTGTCCAAAATCATAATCTTCGCAACCATAGTCTGACTTTTTCAGTTTCTCAGTGGGAGGCCTGGTGATGTTGTTGAGACCTGCAAAAAGAGGGCTCAAAAATCTCACCATCTGCCCATCTTCAAACTTTAGAACGAATCCCTAAAATTTTATTTTATTTTTCATTATTTATTTCATTTTTTTTTTATTTTTCAAAGAATTTTTTTTTAATTTTAAATTTTAAAAGAATTTTTTTTGATTTTATTATTAATTTTTTAATTTTTTAATTTTTTCATTATTGTTACCTTATACTGACGAATGTTGAAAGCATAAACAGAATCGACCAAGTGGTAAATATCCTTGTACTCCCCATTAAAAAACTTGACAGTCTCCCATCCATACTTCTCCGCAAATTCTCTCAAAAATTTCTCGTCAGTGTACAATTTAAAAGTCTTCAGGCATCTAACAGCTTGAATATATAAAAAATTTTTACTATGATATTAATAACATTTTTTTAACAAACAAATTTTTTATTTTTTTATTTTTTTGATTTTTATTTTTTCATTATTTTTTATTTATTTATTTTTATTTTATTTTATTTTTTTATTTTATTTTTTATTTTTATTTTTTATTTTTTATTTTTTATTTTTTATTTTTTATTTTTTATTTTTTATTTTTTATTTNGCTGGTGGTAAAAATTCATCACCTATTTTCTATTATACTCATTTCTTTTTTATTTTATTTATTTTATTTATTTTATTAATTTTATTTATTTTATTTATTTTATTTATTTTATTTATTTTATTTATTTTATTGATTTTATTTATTTTATTTATTTTATTTATTTTATTTATTTTATTTATATTCTCATATTTATTTTTTATTATTATTATTGTTTTTTATTGATTTTTTTCATTTTTAAAATTTATTTAGGAGACGTCTTGACAGTAATAGATGACAAAATCAAGCCCTCTCTGAAGAACTTGACTAAAGATACCAAAAAAAGAAAGAAAACCTGCAGAGTCATTTTGTGGAGTGTCAACGGAGACTTGTTGGCAAAAGTCAAGTACGATTTCAAGATCACTTGTGTTGCTTTCTCCAACTATATACAAGGTATTTTTTTGAAAATAAAATTTAAATTAGTTTTTAAAAAATTATTTAAAATTTAAAGTTTATTCGTTAATCACTTTTTTTTTTGTTATCAAAGGTTATTACCCCAATATCATCGTAGCCGGAAACAAAAACGGGGAATTCGTAATTTTGTCGGCTTTTGACCTCTCATTGCTAGCTACACACAAACTCAACAACCACTCCTCTGTCACTACCATCTGCTTCAATGAAGATTGCTCTGAGATTTTTGTCGGTTCCAAGAATGGAGAAATCAGTTCTTTCCAGTGGAAGTTGAATGAAAATTCTAGGAATTTGGGCATTTGAATAAAAAAAAAATTTAAACCTTATTTCCTATTTTTTTTTTTTGTGAAAGAAATAAATTTTGAAAACAAAAAAATATAAGAAAAATTTCTGTTTGATGATCAAGAAGGGTGGAAAATTCTAGCTATAACATAAGGATTAAGATTAGATTAAAAAGGAATTATAAAATTTAATTTCTCAAATTTCAATTAATAATACAATCTTGATTGATATCTTTTTCGGGTTTTTTTGTTAATTCATCAAATCTCTTTTTCCCATATTCATTTCCTAATTCTGAAGACATTTTGTAAAGTTGAATTGCTTTCAAAATATTTGTTTCAACAACTCCTTTTTCTCCAATTTCATAAATAAATGCAAGATTATTCATTGAATCTGAATCATTTAATAGAATTGCTTTTTCATAAAGTTCTATTGCTTTCAAAATATTTTTTTCAACAATTCCTTTTTCTCCATATTTATAAATAAATGCAAGATTATTCATTGAATTTGAATCATTTAATTGGATTGCTTTTTCATAAAGTTGAATTGCTTTCAAAATATCTTTTTCAATAATTCCTTCTTCTCCATTTTCATAAATAAATGCAAGATTATACATTGAATTTGAATCATTTAATTGGATTGCTTTTTCGTAAAGTTGAATTGCTTTCAAAATATTTGTTTCAACAATTCCTTTTTCTCCATATTTATAAATATTTGCAAGATTATTCATTGAACTTGAATGATTTAATTGGATTGCTTTTTCAAAAAGTTCTATTGCTTTCAAAATATTTTTTTCAACAATTCCTTTTTCTCCATTTTGATAAATTAATGCAACATTATACATTGCAGTTGAATCATTTAATTGAATTGCTTTTTCAAAAAGTTGAATTGCTTTCAAAATATCTTTTTCAATAATTCCTTTTTCTCCATATTTATAAATATTTGCAAGATTATTCATTGAACTTGAATTATTCAATTGAATTGCTTTTTCATAAAGTTCTATTGCTTTCAAAATATCTTGTTTAACTCCAACACCAAAGTGGTAATGAATACCAATAAAATGTAAAGAATAAGAAGTAATTTTTTTTTCAAATTTTTTATCATCATCAATAATTTCAGAAAAGATTTGAAAAGATTTTTCTTGGTTAATTTCTGTCTCAAATCCATAAAAATATTTCATTCCTTCTGCAAATTTATTTCCTTTTTCACAACATTCTAAACACATTTTCTTTGATTTTTCTTTATTTATTTTAATTCCAATCCCATAGCACATATCATAACTTTTTATTGCTAATAAAAAAAAAAAAATATTTTATTGAATTAAATTTTGAAATTTATTTAATAATACCTTTATCATCCAAGCTATTATTTTTATTTGTAAAATTGATGAATTTATTTCCAATTTTTCCATAAATTTCAGTTCCTCCAAAAAATAAATCTAGAATCATATCTTTCCCATTATTTGTTGTATCAAGAGGTATAAATTGATCAGTAAATTTGAATTTATTCTTTTTTTCAGAATATTTGTGTAAATAAATTTGATTATTATTTTCATTTTTTTCATTATTTTTTAAATCAATTTGGATTGAAATTTTAAAATCAGATTCAACATTTCCTCCTCCAATTTTTTTGACAGAAAATATTTCATTTTCAATAGAATCTTTCTTTGTAGAAAAGTGATAACTTTCAATCCATCTCAGAATTTTATATTTTTCATTTTTGATTTCAAATTGATCAAAAGGGTAACAAGATCCTGAAACAACTGCACTTTCACATTCAAAAGGTCTTTTCAATATTATTTTCCGATTCGTATAATTCTTGATACTCTCAACTTTATTTTTAAGAGAGTAAAAGAGAAGATCAGAACAAGAAAATCCTCCAACACAAATGATATTTTCAAACAAATGATTCCTTATAATCATTTTTTTGATGTATTTTTTGCTTTTTTTCAATGATGTTTCGTAAAAAGAAATCATTTTTTCTTTTGAGATTTTAAGTTTAGAATTTTTTGTTAAAAAAATGGTATTGACGAATTCTTCTTTGAATTTGAAGTAACCCAAAAAATTGTTAGGAAAATCCATAAAATAATTATTTGTTTCTTCAAAATAAGAATGTTTTACTACTGACCATTTGTTGTAAAACTCAGGATAAATGACTTTTGTTTTCAATTTTTCACAAAAAGTTTCAAAAGATTCTTTTTCGTCCAACAAAGAATGGAACCACTTCATAAATTCAATATCAACAAGACATCCTCCTTCACATCCTCCAATAGAAGGTCCTAATTGTCTCAAAATTTTTGTTTTTGATTCTAAAACAAAACAAGAAATGTCAATTGTTCCTCCTCCTGCATCAAATACCATGAAAGGTATATCTTCACAGATCATATTTTCACATCTTGGGTAATGTATCACATAATTTATTGCTGCTTCTGATTCTATCACCATTTCAAATTTTTGAGGATCAAATTCTTTTGATTTTATGATTCCTGCTTTGAAAAAACATTCTCTCATCATGCTTTTTTGTGCCATATCCCATATTGCAGGTATCTTTATTTTATGAGACGTAAATTTTAACTTTATAACATCATAATCAATTTAAATTTGAATTTTGATGATTAAAATAAAAATTCTTAACTCATTTTATATTGAAAATTATTCAGTTCTCCAAGAAAATTTGAAAGAAAATTTGCAAAAAAATAAAAAAAAATAGATAAAATTCCAATAATTCTTATAATTAGAACATATTATTTGCCCAATGTGATTACACTTTATTAATATCAAATAAATTACGAATATTTCAATTTAAAATTAATTATAATGAATATTAAGAAGGGAAATTATGGATAAATCATTCAATAATTTATCAAAAGAATACCATTGATCTTCAATAAAATAAAATCACAAAAAATTGTTAAAAAATTTTATTTTATTTTTAATTGAGAGGTAAACAAAGAAAATTATAAGAGTTTGAATTGTAATTGATCAATCAAATTAACAACAAATTGATTATAAATTGTTCAAAATTTTGTTCAAATAGTCAATTTATATGAAGAAATGTTTCCATTTCACGGGTATAATGTAATTGACCATAATTTATGCTCCTATTAATTATTTGAAGTAACTTTTGTTTAAAATTAAAATTAATTTTTCTTAAAACAAATATTTTGTTGTATTTTTTTTCAAACAAAATTTTGGAAAAAAAATTAATTTTACGGTGAGAATAAATTTTGTGTTTGGTGTGATTGAATTTCCTTGATTATGGACTATTTCTTTCTCAATTTCTTTCATCAACAATCTCAAATAATCAACAATTAATTTTTTTATTG
>JAMYWO010000320.1:15808-40967 GCA_024220525.1 Cochliopodium minus | reverse complement strand
TTTGGGATTTTTCTATTTCTTTGACAACCTGAGAAAGTTTGGATCTGATTTTTAAGATTTTTTGTCGATAAGAAAGCTTTTGAGAAGAAGAGAGGTTGTTTTCTTTCTCCATGTTTTCTCCCTCCTCAAAATGATCAATGAGATACAACAATTTCTTTGCAACAAACAAAAGATCTCCACTAGTAAATATCAAATCACGATTTCCTCTGATAAGATGATAAGATTGATTTTTTTCCGAGAAAAACTTTTTGAAGATTTTCATTGTTTGAAAGTTGATTTCAAATTCTCCAACGAGAAGAGTGTTGGGATGTCCCCTAGCAATAAATTTACAGAAATTCTTTTCGATTTTGTCTGCATAACTTGATAAACTCTGCCAGCTAGATGTTTTAGGAGAAAAGTAGTTCCAACTGGTGGTTAAATTAAGTTCAGGAGAATCAGTAATGGTTTGGATCATCCTTTCGTCATAGTGTAAGAGTTCATTTGAACAAGGAGATCTCGCCAACATTTTTTCGGGAGAAATGATGTGGATGATGTCTCCTTCTTTAAACGAAAGTTCTCCTGTTTTCTCAGTTTGGAAAGTGTTGAGACATCTTGCAATGGAATCTATGTTCAGCCTGTTCAACAAGTGGTGTTTTTGAGAAAGTTTTTTGATTTCGTTGCTGATCACAAAAGAATTGTCCAAAATACCTAAATTGATCCCAGAACTGATGTTGTTATTGGGTTTTTTGTTAGCAATAAAAATGCTTCCCTTCTTCTTATTATTATTTCCAATGGTAGCTTCTTTCTTTCCAAGTGTATTTTTATAAGCAAAATCTTCATATTCTATATCAGAATCATCATCATCGTTTTTCTTTATTTCTTTTGGGCTCTTTTCTGCTTCCAAAGAAGAATTTGAATTACTGTTGGATCTCTCATCTATAATTTTTTTCTCTTGATTTTCTGGCTCCTCTTCTTCATTGTTGTTCAAAACTTGCTCGATTATGTCAGGAAGATCAATTTGTACTTTCTTCTTTTCTTGGGAATATTCTGAGATAATCTTCAAGTAATATTGAGAGTGAGAATGATCGATGTCACACAGTATCAATGCTTTATCTCCGATATCATCAGAAACAACCAATCCTTTAATAATAAATAAATAAAAGGTTTGAAAAAAAAATTTCTTTTTTTTTTTTTCACCATTCAACCAATATTCTTCAACTTTGAAATTTCCAGAGTTCAAAAATCTTACAACCAATCTCGAAAAGAATCCTCTTTAAAAAATAAAAGAAAATTAAAAAAAATTTCGAAAGTTTTCTTCTAACAAGGCAATGAACTGAAAATTGATTTCCCTTTGATGATGAACCAAATCTTTTCTTTCTTTGTCTAAAGGCAAAATACCGTTTTCATACTCGCTCTTTGGAGATTTTGCAGGCAATAAAGATGGTATCAAAAGATGATCCAAAGTTTCTATCCCTTTTTTGGTTTCCATTCCCTCCGAATCAGTGGCTTTGTAAGAACAAAATATTATTTCAAATTTCTCTAGAATGTTGATTATCTTTTCTTGAACTGATAGATCAAATTTTTCATCCCAAATTGACCTCAAAGATTTTATAGGAATAATTCCTTTTTGCCTATTAAATAAAAAAAAAAAAATGAACTTTTTTTAAAAAAAAAATTTAAAATTAATTTTCCGAAAAATAATTCTTATTTAATTTACCAAGAAAGCTTGTAAGAAATTATGCTGCTCATTCTGTCAGCCAACCACTGGAGATTGAAGATGACAATGTCAGCAAGAGAATCCTTCTGAATGGAAACCATGTCTGAATCTCCAAACCACATTAAACCTTTTTAAAAAAAAAAAACAAAAAAATTAATTTAAATTTGAATAAAAAATGGATATAAATGAATTTATTTTACTTCCACAATCATTTAGAAATTTTGTCGCAACAATGATGGCGTTTTCAGGGACTTTGAAATTATCAGTTATTGATTTATATTCCGACCATGAAATGTATTCTTTAGCATTGTTTCCTTTGAGTCCCATGTTAGAAACGATTGTGTCCAAATCTAAAATAAATGAATTAAAAAAATAAATGGAAAAATGATTATTTTAAAAAAAAGAAAATTGTTATGCCTTTGTAATATTTTGGTACTACTTTATTGACAAGTTTTTTATTTACAGCAATCTAAATTTTAAAGAAAAATAAATTTAAAAAAAAAAAATTTAAAATGAAAAATATTTTATTCATAAATTTTTTTTTACCTCTAGAATATACTCTTTCAATTCTTCTATTCCATCACCTGTGATGCAAGAAATGCAAACAAAACCCAATATCTGCCTGTTTTTCTTTTTGATTTTTTCTAAATTTTTTTCTATTGGCTTCAAGTCTATTTTCTTCAACAAGACAACATCAAGATGAGATCCTTTCAAAATATACTTTAATTTTTAATTTTATTATTTTTATTCTAAATTAACCAATTAATAAAACACTTGGCCTTTGAGAACCCTTTATGACTGTATTGATGGTAGATATCCAATAGTTAATTCTTACAAAGTAATTTGGATCTGTTAAATTGAAAACAATGCAATATATAGAATTTCCTGTCAAAAAAAACTATTTAAAAATGTTAATAAAATTTTTTTTTTTTTTTGAAGGAATTATTACTTGATGGGTTGGATCTTGAAATAATAAATTTAATTTAGATATAATTTTAAAAAATTTTAAAAAAATTTACAATAGACAGCTTGCCCACCAAAATCTTTTTATTTATTTCAAAAAAATGAACAAAAATTATTTTTTAAAAAATGATTCTTATTTCTTACCGAAAGTACGAATAGTAATTTCACCTTCCATCCTTTGAATTTTCCAGTTATTGTCAATGCTAATCCCATCCGTTGATATGTTCTCATGCTTTCTGATTCCCTTCAAAGCTTTCAAAAGATGAGTTTTCCTTTTTAAAAATTATTAATATTTAACATAAAAAAACAAAAAATTAAAAAATTCTTTGTTTTTTTACCCTACACCTTCCTTTCCAACAACCACAAGTTTTACTTGATTCCATATCTCCTTTGATCCTTCAAGATGTTTTAAATAAGATTTCAAAGATTCTATCTTTCCATTTTTGAAATCATCTATTAAAAAGAACGAAATTTAACCAAAAAAAATTTAAAAAATAAACAAAAATTAACAAAAAAATAAACAAAAAATAAAAACAAAAAAAATTTTAAATAAATAAAAAAATCTGAAAAAAAAATTTTACCCAAAATCTCGTCAGGAATGGTGGATAAATCATTTCCCTGATTCCAATCTAAATTAACCCAATACAAGTGATTCAACTTTGTCAAAAAAGAAGGCAAAACATCCAAATTGTTATCAGCAATATAGAGCCTTTCCAAGTAGATAAAAAGAGAAATGGATTGGGGAACTGTTTTCAAAGAAGCATTTGTAAGATCTAATTCTTTGATAGAAGAAAGAATATTGACTGACAAATCTAGTTGAGTTGGTGGAGAATCAAGCAGAATCCCTAAAAAATAAAAATAAAAAATAAAATAAAAATAAAAATAAAATAAAAATAAAATAAAATAAAATAAAATAAAATAAAATAAAATAAAATAAAATAAAATAAAAATAAAATAAATAAACAAAGAGAATAAATTGAAATTTTAATTTTTAAACCTTTTAAATGATTATTTTTCCCTGTAAAATCTTCTATTGTGTGTCCTTTATCGTGAATGAAAACGATTGCTCCTTTACTTTGGAGAAGTTTTATCAAGGAAATTGTTTCTTGGTCCAAAACTACTTGGTCTTTCTGGGAAAGAAATAGAGACTCCAAAGTATTGTACCCCTGAGAATCCTTGTGAGATAAATAACAAGAAGCACCAAAATTGAAAAGAACATTAACAACATCCACATATTTTTTCTTACAAGAAAAATCGAGCATTTCAGATTGTATGTAATCGAAAGAGTCAATGTCTATGGATTCCAATAGCTTTTTTAGTTTTTCAGGGTTATTTCTTTCTACTTCTCCCCATATTGAATCAATCAGTTTCTCTTGCAGAAATTTTGTTACTTCTTTGTTCCCTGCATTAATCGCATTGTCCAAACAAGTTTCTATTTTTTAAATATAGTTTTAAATTTTAAAAAAAAATTCAAAAAAATTTTACTTTCGGAAAAATCTTTGTCCGTTAAGCAAGATGGTCCAAGTTTATCGTACAAAAACTTTACACTTTCAATACAGTTATTATAGGAAGCACTGTGTATCGTATAGGCTCCCTAATAAATATTATTTTATTTTATTTATTTATTTAATGTTATTTGATAAAAAATTGTACTAATTCATCTTGTGCCCTCAAAGAAACACCATTGTCGAGAAAAAATTGAAGACCTTCCCATAAATAAACATAATAATTAAATAAAACTTTAAAAATATCTTACACTCTGTATTATTATTTGCTGCAGCTACAATAACAGGGTTTGTACCACTTGGTGTATTAACTATTGGATTAAAATCTTTCCCAAGAAACTAAAAAAAAAATGAATTGTTGGCAGGATAGATATCGTTTAATTGAATATGATATACTTGTTTCAGGCTTGATCCACTTTTCCAATCTTCTATTTCATTTATCATTGCTATATTCTTCTTTTGAATTTCTGTCATATTTTTTTCCATCTTGGTTGCATTCATTATATTCTCTATCCTTTTCTTTTGGATCATTTCATCCAAATCATGGGTATTAATATTCGATTTCTGGCTATCTTTTTCAGATATCTGAGGGACATCCTTCAAACTCATGCTTGTTTTCAAATCAATTCTATCCATCATCCCAATACTTGTTTTTCTTGTTATTAGTGGTATATTATTGCTTATTTCTTGTTTGGACTCCTTAATATCTTCGCTAGATTCGCTTGATGATTCAATCTTTTTCTTTGATTCTTTCTCTTTAAATTTTTGTTTGAATTTTTTTTTCTTTGAAGATTCTGTAGATTCATTGCTGCCACCAAAAATTCTTGAAGTTCTTGACATTTATTCTTTCAATTCGGAAGTTTTTGCTTCAATATTTTTTATATTTTAATTTGAAATATAAACTTTATAAAGAAAAAAAAAATAACTTGTTTCGTATGAATGATGAAAAGAAAATAAGTGACAAGAATGTTTAAGATGAAATGAAAAAAAAAAAAAAATGAAAATAAGGAATAATATAATATTGGGAAGCTCCTCTATATTCAGAAGAGAATTAATGGATAAATTTGGATATAAATATACTATATCCTCTCCAAATATAGACGAAAAAGCAATAAGAGATGAAAATCCATCTGAATTAGTTTTAAAAGTATTGAAATCACTTTCATATCATTCAATCTAATTTCTAATTGCCATTATCTAAATTTTTTAGATATCAAGAGCAAAAATGGAGGAATTAACCAAAACAATAAAAGAAGGTATCATAATTACTTCTGATCAAGTCATATTTTCAGATAATAAGATTAGAGAAAAGCCCATTTCAAAGGTAAATATTCATAATAACCTAATATACCAAAATAATTTAAAATAAATTAGGAAGAAGCAAAAGAGAATCTCACAAGTTATAATAATGGATCTCTCATCAAATCATTTGTTGGAATATCTGTCAAAAATGCCAAAACAAATAAATGTGTTGAAAAATTATTCACATCAACCATCACTTTCAAAACAAGTAATAATATACCAATATATCAATCACATACATCTTTTGAATTGCTAATTTATTTATTATCATAGTGTCAGAATTGTTTATAGATAAATTAATTGAAAAAGGAACAGTAATGTATTGTGCTGGAAGTTTTTGTATTGAAGAAATGGAAGAATATATCGATAAAATCGATGGATCAAGAGAATGTATCATTGGTTTTCTCACAAAATCTGATTTGGATGAAATGATCAATCAAGTAGATGAATAATTAAAGAGTTTATGAAAACATTGGATGTATCTTTATTTTGCTTTTTGATTTTCTCATTATTTCAAAATGGATAAAAAAAAAAAATTGTTGATAAATAAATGTTCAAGAAAAATAAGAGAAAAATGAACCATAATAATTATAACAATCACTATAATAATAATCATACCAACAAGAAAAGATACAGTACTCATTTCATTTTGAATATGATCAAAAATAAATATATCTTTTTTCATTGAAATCATTTATCATACCATTAGGAAAGAAGAATAACAATAGGAATCAGAATTATAAGCCTCCATCGGATGATATATTTATCAATTCACAAATCAATGAAAATAAAGAAAAAACAAGTACGGAATTAGGATTCATGGAGAGAAATGGCTACATTTTCGATGCTGTCACCAAAAGATATTACAAGAAAGATGAAAGGATACAACATAAATTAACTGAAGAGAAAATTAATCAGCAAAATGAAGTGAAGATACAGAAGGAGAAGAAAATATTAAAGAATCAAGATAATCTCTTCTCCATCTTCAACAAAATGCAGACAGGAGAATACAATGTGGGCAAAGGAAGATTGTTGATGAGGAAATGCATCATCCAGAAATTAAAGGAGCCATTATTAACCATAACGAATACGATAAACAGATTCAATGATGCACAAGATATACAATATCAAAAAGAATCTGGAATATTGACAACTGCAGTAAAAAAAAAAAAATATTTAAAATAATAATTATAAATTATAATTTCAAAATATAAAATTCAAATTCATACAAACTACTCAAATTAAATATAAAAAATTTTTAATTTATTAATTCTTTTTTCAAAGCTTGGAAAATTTTTGTTTATTGAAAGAACAAACTTTAAAAAAAGAGAAAACGGAGTTTTTTCTTACAAAGGATATTATGAGAACGTGAGACCCTTCACAGGAGTTACGTGTTTCAGGTTCAACGAAAAATATCCTAAATTGGTCGCAACTTTGAATGACGATGTGAGACCATTTGTAAGTTTTGGACATTTGCATAATAATGAAAATGTCCTTTCTCAATTCAGCATGTATAAAAATGATAATGCGTTTACGATGGAATGGGATAAATCTAATTTCGATTCTATAAGTGTTGGTAAAAGAAAAAATAAAAAAAAACTGATTTTTTTCTTATTTATTTAATTAATATTTTTATTTTGGCTTTAAAATTATCTTTTTATTGAATATTTTTTCATTATTTTCACCACTTTTTCTTGTTAAATTTTATTTTTGTTTAAATTTTTTTTTTTTTGAGGATGTAAAAACAAATTGTATATCTATCATCTTCCTACACAAAAATATCAAAAACTCAACTACGAAAAGGACGACATACTCTGTCAACTTTGGTCCACCTCCAAACCTAATATTCTCTACAACGGCACGAGGCAAGGATACCTGGACTTTGTGGACAAAAGAAACTTGAAGAAAAACTTTAACAAAAACATTAAAAAATCGGTCACTTGTATTAAAAACGGTTCAAATGACAACTCCATTATCATTAGTACTGTCGATCACAAAATATCTCTTTTTGATTTAAGAAAACTGGAGAGCGGAAGTTTAATGGACTTTGAGGGTCATTTTAATGAGTACAACACAAACTTAAAGTTTGATGTTTCTTACTTGGAAAATGTTCTTGTAAGTGGTGGTCAAGATAAATATGTCAGAGTAAATAACAAATTCTTTAATTTTAAATTTCTATTTGTTTTTTTAAAAATTAAATTTTATTTTAGATTTGGTCGCTTGATAATGCAAAGCTATTACAAACTTATGGTCCTTTTAATTCCCAAATCAACAATGTTTGTTGTGTTGATAATTGGAAATCTCCCTTGGAATATCAACAGGTGGAAGGAGAAGAGGTTGATTTTGAATTAAGGTTTGATTCCTTCTTTTCTCCTTCTCGTACGAGTCACTATCGTCCTGGTTTTTGGATTTTTAACAACAAGTCCTCTCAATTTTATTCTTTTAATTAAAAAGAGAATTTATTTATTTTGAAAATTGTATCTTTTTTTTGAATTATAAAAGCATTCTTTTGGAAACAAAATTTTTGATTTCACTTCAAGTTTCTCATTTTTGTTGAACATACCTTTGATTTTGATTTTTTTTTTTTTTTGAAATCATATTTTTCCATTTTTAAAAAAAACATTTTAAAAATAATATTTTTTCAAAAATAAAAGTATCTTTAATTATTTTCAAAAATAATAAAAATAAAAAAAAAAAAGTAAATAAGAACAAAATAAAAGTAAATTTTCTAGAAATAATCCTTAAAAAAAAAGCTTACAAATTTTATTAATCAACCTCTTTTTTCTTTCTTCTAAAGTGGCAACTGAGTAATACCTTTTTTTTATTTTTACAAAAGTTTTATATTCAAAAATTTTTATTTTTCAAATAAAACCCTAAAATGCAATTAAATTATGAATAATAATCCTATAACAACTGAAAAATTCTAATCTTTATCTTTTTTTTTTTTTTCAAGATATAAACTTGTAATTCTTGGAGGTGGTGGAGTAGGAAAATCTGCAATGACAATCCAATTGGTTCAATCTCAATTTATGGATGGTAATAAAAATTATATAAATATTTTTTTATATTTACTCAATAAAACTAATTTTCCTCCTTTTTTAAAGAATACGATCCAACAATTGAAGATTCTTATAGAAAACAAGTAACCATTGATGATGAAACTTGTCTTTTAGATATTCTTGACACTGCAGGACAAGAAGAATATTCTGCAATGAGAGATCAATATATGCAAGGAGGAGAGGTAAAAAAAAAAATATACTTTAAAAAATAAATAAATTAAATGTATATAACGTCAGAATTTTATATTTATACTGAATTAATTTTTTTTGTTAACAGGGATTTTTAATTGTATATGCTATCAACAGCAGAGATTCATTTGATGAAGTAACAACCTTCAGAGATCAAATTCTCAGAGTAAAAGATGCTGATAAAGTACCAATGGTAGTATGTGGTAACAAATGCGATCTTGATAACGATAGAGAAGTCTCCAGAACTGAAGGAGAAGATTTGACCAAATCTTTCGGAGTTCCATTTTTTGAAACCTCCGCTTTGAGTAGAATTAATATAGAAGAATCTTTCTTCCAATTGGTCAGAGAAGTCAGAAAACATAATCAAAGTAGCACCACTACTGGGGGAAAGGGAAAGGAAAAGAAATCTGGTGGAGGTATGGCTAAATTGTGCACCCTTTTGTAATAACCAAGAGATTTCCCCACCATCTCTTTTTCTGTACTTTTTTGGGATTACATTAAAAAGAGAATGAAAATATAAAAAAAAATTCAAAAGTGTATTCAATAAAAAACCTTAAAAAAAAATTATATCCTCTGTATTCCTTCCTCATTATTTGTTTATAAAAGCATTCTTCAAACTGAAGATTTATATGTTTTATTAATGATATTTTTTAATTTTTGGTGAAAGAAATCTTTTAATCAAATGTATATTTCCAAACAGTGTCGACAATGGTATCTGAAAATTTTATGAAAAAGGCATTTATTGTAAATATAAAATTAAAAAATTAGAATTACGGGCAAGTATCGGAGATAAAAGTGAATTTCCAGAATAAATGTAACACAAATTGTTAAGTATCCCAGCAATAAAAGATAACCCACTGTAAGCCAAAGATCCTGTTAATGTTTTTTCTCTTACCCAATGCATCAATCCTTTGACAAATGTTTTAAAAACATTTTAAAGAAAAAAAATTAATGAAAACTTGATTACCAAACATTATATTTGCTATTAAAATAGCTGGCCATTTTTTATTGAATCTTTTTTCGAGCCCTGTGTATCTAAATCAAAATGCAATAAAATAAAATGAAATAAATTTGAAGATGATTTAACGATTGTGTTTTACAGGACTCCTCGAAAAATTATCTCTTCTGTAGTTGCAACAGTGAAAAAGATTTCCAAAAAAGTGCAACTAACCCCAATAAAAGATATTTTGTTTTGAGAAGGGAACTTTAAAAATTTTGTCAACAAACCTTTATTTTTTTTAAGAAATAACAAAAAATTAATTAAAAAAATAAAAAAAAAGAAAAAATTTTTTTTTTTATTTTCATTCTTAATATTACCAATGGGTATGATGATGACTCCATAAAAAAGTAAAGTTGCAAATGCCAATACAGGGTCTTTCCAATGTGGAATCAAACGATAGTTCATATTTGGAAATTTGTTTATTAACACAAACCCCACTAACAATAACGAGGTAAATGTACCTGACTAACAAAAGTATTTTTCAATTTTTTTTTTTTTATTTTTTTTTTTTACCCAGTAATCGTAAGCTAAATAAATTTAAAATTTATAAAATAATTTTTTAAAAAAAGGAAAAAAAAAGTTTGACCCAAGTTGCTAGGTCCATAGTAAAAAAGGACATAGACCCAACGTCTAAAAAATAAAATAATTCAAATTCAAATTGTCCATTAATTTTGAATAAATAAATAGTTCTTTTAAATTAACTTTTGAATATTATTATCAATTTTTTTTTTATTTTTAGTTTTACAAATCTAGAGGAACAAAAACAATGAATAAAATCAACATTAGTTCAAAACTAAAGAGAGAGTGGTTCTTGTTGGTGATTCTCCTCTCATACTCCGACTTCAAAATCCCAACTATCAAAATACAAAGTGCAAACACGTAGATGAGTTGAAGTGGTAAAAAATTTCCCATGATTACTGCATTAAGAAACCAACAAAAAGCAATCAATGATCCCAATATTATGTGATTGTATCTAAAATGTTTTTAGTTTTAAAATTTATAATTTTTTAATTTTTTTAGTTTTTTTCTTTTTTTTACCTTTCTAATCTTGTCTCTTTGATCAACTAAAAAATTTTAATTTTTTTTTAATTATATAAAAATTAAAAACTTACTTTATCAAAGTCTCTTCTTGCAGGAGGAAATCCACTTTTAAAAAGAAAAAAATAAAGTGAATTTGTTTTTTAATAGGATTTTAAAAATAAACTAACAAAAAAATTTTTTTTATTACATGAAAACAATAGTAGAGATTAGTGGAGTAAAAGATATTAGGTGTGCAGCAAATTCTCTTGCTTTATATTTTTCCCAAAGATTGTTTTCATAAATGCAAGCTAAAGAAACAATAGCCCCTATCAGCATACTCCCCAAAAAAATTAGGAGGGTTATCCATCTGTATCTCTCGCTGTAGAAATACCATTTCTGGATTTCATCCATACTTTCATTTCCATTTTCGATTGATACCTTGTTTATTTCATAATCTCCTAAATTCGAAAATAAAAAGATATTATTTAAAAGAAATTTCATTTATTTGCATGATAAACATGTTTTAATTTTCTTGATTTTGCATTCTTTCAAGGTTGCAAATTTATATTTATTTCATAATTGATTTAAAGTTTGATCAATTCAATTATAAAAGAAATTTACCCAATTCATTGTCACTTTCCATTTTTATTTATTTATAATTTATTTATTTATTTTTTACTTTCAATTCCAATTATTTCACTTGAAAACTTAGAAAGTTTAAATCTTTTTTTTTTTTTTAAACAAAGAAAAAACAATTTAGTAGGTGAAAGTTTTATTTTGCTTTCAATCCTTCTAAATAAAAATTTTTTTAAATAAGTGAAAATGAAAAAGAAAAAAAAAATAAATCATTCTTCTTTCTGGGATCTTTTAGAATGAGTTTCTTTGTAATAAAGGTTGAATAAATAAAAGAAAGAGATCATCGCAAACAAAACCAAAAAGTATCCGTACAGTTCCCCTGAACAGTTGTGCTTCTCCACAAACACCCAGTAGAACCACAAGGAAGCTGCTATCAGATTAAAGACGAATTGTGACATTTGAAGAATGGTCAAATATTTCTTAAGAAAAATTAAAAATAAATTAAATTAATTTTAAAAAGTAAAAAAATAAAAATTAAAAAAATAAAAAAATTAAAATTAATTTATTATTATTTTCAAAACTGTTTTCTACCAAAATTTAAAAAATTAATTTAGAAAATTAATTTAGAAATAAATTAATTTTACAAACATAAAATTTAATTTAAACAATAAAAAATTTTAATTTAAACAATAAAATTAATTTTATAATTTTTTTTTGGTTTATAATTTAAAAGAAATTTTTTTTTTACTCTGAACCATAATCTCTTCCCAGTTAAAGAATGATAAGTGTAATAAAAGTACATCAATACGTGAACACCTATTAAAAAAAAAATTAATAAAAGAAATTATTAATTTTTTATTTTAATTTTATTTTAATTTTTATTCATTTATTTATTACATTTTTTGATTTTATTTTTATTTTTATTTTATTTTAATTTTTATTCATTTATTTAGAATAAACGAGAGTACCTGTGTTTACGATCATGGGGATCCAAGCAGATGTGTTGTTTGTGACAGGTGCTAACCATGAAATAAAAAGGGTCAAACAATGATGATAAACTTGTAATCTAAAAAAAATGAAAAAAAAATGAAAAAAAAAAAAATGAAAAAAGAAATTGATGTTCTTTATTTATTTTTTGATTCTTTTATTTATTATTTTATAATTTATGATTTTTTAATTTTCAAAAAAATAAATAAATATCACTTTACAATCTTATATTCGATTTTTTCAATGCCAAGAAGAAGGTATCCAACAGCTCATATATCTTGGAGAGATAAAATACATACAGCCAGAAATAGATTCTGCCCCTCCTGTTGAATCCCTCTGCATCACACCAGAGATCGAAGATCCCCCTCGCATTGATCACCACATATACCTGATGGGTGATGCCAAAAAACATTATGAGCGATAAGATGAGCAGGAAGGCATTGTGGAAGATCAATACCCCTTCTAATTTGAATCCCCTCGTTATTATCTTCTTCAATAGGAAGAGGATTAGCAGATATCCCATTATTATCGTCAGCACTGCTCGGATGGTCGATGCTGGCAGATCGTGGTTGTAGATGAATTCATTTGAGAATTTTATCAGATTGCCCGGAAGATTGATAGGATATCCATTTTATCTTATTCTTTCTTGCTTTTTTGATTTGTATTTGCCTTCGACCGCAAATATATAACAAAGTGAGTCTATTTTTTATTTTTAATTTTCATTTATTCGCAGGAAATTGATATTTTAAATTTTCATCGAAAACAAAAAAATTTTGATTGTGCTTCGTCGAAAAGATTTTTGAAAGTGAATTGATTTTAAATAATTTCATCTTTTACTCCCTTCAATTTTTCGTGAAGATGAATTTTAAAATTTAAATTTTTTTTTGAAATAAAGATAAAATAAATATGTTTGACAATAAAGTGAAAAATATTTAATCTAGAAACCTTAACTTTATTTAACATCTTCATCCTTTTTCATCAGAAAGTAAGCAATTTATAAAAGAATAAACTTCTAGCTCAATAAAAAAGAATTGTCAAAGGAGATTGTTATTGAAAATGTGAAGGAAATCAAATTAAAAGTTAAAGAAAGATAATTTTTTGGAAACTTTGGCGCTTTCAAAATAAAAATATATTTAAAAAATGATCTCTGAATCTTTATTGCAACACTTCAAAAGAACCACCACAAGATATCATTGATCATCTCATTACTTTCATCTGCTGTGATGTCAGATATCATCGTGAAATGGGAAAGAAGGAAGTGGGATCCAACAGGGAATATGATCCCTTGATCATCGTATTCTTCATAGGAATCTTTGAAGATAATATCTAGTTATATATTGCTCAGATTTCAATCATTGTAATGGAACTCAGAAAAAATATATCCTCTTTCAATATCTTCCTTAAAGTATAAATTTAATTAATTTATATCTGCTTTCAATAATCCTTTCTGAATTATTATATGGATATTGGATTCAATCCTATTCATAATATGGGTGATATAAAAAACCAATATTAATTTTATTTTCATTTCACCTCACATATTATCTTCTGCCCCTTTCCATCGTTAAAAAAACAATATACAATAAAAAGAGGATTCGATTATATAATGGATATAATAAATGGACCCCCAAAGATGAATTGAATTTTGGTGAATATGGTCTAAGAAAAATAATTTTATGAATTTATTATTTAATATCATTAACTTGAATTAAAAAAAAAAAAAAAGCATAAAAAAAAGTGCAAATTAAATAGAAGAAACTCAAAGAAGATTATTGATAATAAAATTTATATTTAATTTTTATTTAATTTTTATGTTTTATTTTTTTTCAAAGACCAAACGAAAAAATATGGATGCAATTCGATAAGGCGAAGGACTATATCATACCAGCGATGTTGTATTCGTTGTATTTCCAGTTTTCTCCGATTTCCATGGTCATTTTCGCTCCAGAAGCGTATAGAATGATTCAAAGTGTTCATACTATGTTGGTTGGCTTTTTGGAATCTTATTGGATGAAAAAGAAAATAGGTTAAATAAAATAAAATTGCATACTAAATAATAAAAAATAAAAATTAAAACAAATAAAAAAAAAATAAAAATAAAAGAAATGAAAAAGTTAAAAAATACATTAAAAATATGAATATAATAAAAAATGAAAAAATAAAAATAAGTTATAAAATCTCAAAAACATATAAAAATAAAAATAATAAAAAATAAGAAATGAAAAAGTTAAAAAAAAACATCAAAAATATGAATATAATAAAAAATGAAAAATAAAAAATAAAAAATAAAAATAAAAATGAAAATAAAAATAAAAATAAATAAAATTAAAATAAAATAAGAATATTTTAAAAAAATTTTTAATTAATTTTGATTTTAGGGACAAAGGGATGGGGATCATTGGCGTTGTTGTTGATGGGATCGATTCTAGTTCAAGTGGACAACATCTCTTATTTTTATTTGAATATCGCCGCTTTGTCCTTCCTCCTTTTTCACCAATGTCTTTCTGCCTCCGCCATGGTCTACAACGAACAAATCCTAAAAGTAAAAATTAGATTTAAAATTTATTTTATTTTTTATTTTTTATTTTATTATTTTATTATTTTATTATTTTATTATTTTATTATTTTATTATTTTATTATTNTTGAGTCCACATTTAGTGCAAAATTTGGCATTAGTTGAACTTGAATTACAATTTTTGCAATAATTAAATTTTCTTTCCATTCGAAAGGATTGAATTGAAAAACACTCGAGATTTTTATTTTTTTTATATTTCACATTCAATTAAACTTGTATTTTTTTTTTTGATCAAAAATAACTTTTAAAAAAAAAATCAACAAAAAATTTGAATATTGAAATCAATCAAAATATCAAAACAATCAAAAGATGAAAACATTTTTAATTATTTTTTTGTATTTGATTTCTTTTTGATCTTCTTTGGTTGTTTTCTTTTTCTTGAGGGCTTAGTAGAAGGTTGGGAAGGGGATGTTGCGAGAAAGATCTTCAATTTCCATCTTTTTGTTTTCTTTTTTTTCTTTTTTCTTTTTCGCACTGGTGTTGAGTTTCTCAATTTCTTTTCGAGAAAATAGAGTTTCGATGGTGAGTTCATCAAACTTTTCACAACGTTCACAAATGAAAAACTATCTTTCGGACTTGCAAAAAACTTTTTCTTCTTTAATATCAGAATGACAAATTTCGCACATAAGATTTTCTTTGGTTTCTTTTAACTAGTGTTGACAACTGAAAGAAAGGATTCCTTGCATTTGATCCCTTTAAATGCTCCCTTATCAAAAGATCCATCAATAATTTCTTTCCATCTTTTCATATTCTTAGTTTCTGAGTTGATAGATGACTTTAGAATTCCCCACAAGACTAATGAATGATCCAAACCATTCCATAAATACCTTGTCCTTTGTGATAAATGAATCATAGGTTCACAGCTTTCTCGTCTCCAAGCAACATCCCTTTAATTCTTTTTTGTGTAAAATAAGTGTTTCTGAGAGTATGAAACTTTTTATAATCAGAGAAAATTGAATCGGAATAAAATTTTACAACACGAACAACATCCTCATCTTCATTCTTCATCATCCCCTCTAAAGCTCTGCTATTTGCGTGTAGGAGCTGTTATGGTAAACTTCAGAATGAAGTCTTGAAAAGTGATGCATTTTTGTTGGATTAATTTTGAGCTCCTTTTTTCTTGATATCTCCTCCTTTTCTGCCAAGTGTTGTTTTAAGCTTTAAAAATTTCTCGTAATAACTTTTATCACAAGACTTCCCTATTGAAACAATTTTTGTGGAAAAGAGTTACAGCAAGCTGATAATCTTTAATGTTTTCTTCATTTATCTTTTAAAAAGGAATGCGATTAAAATTTGAATTTTTTCATACAATGTTAAAATATATGGATATATTTTAATCAGATTTACAAAGTATTTAATTTATAATACAAACCTTGGTTATTGATGGTTATCTTGTAAAACATATCATATTTTTTTTATCTGATTGAGGATATATAATAGTTTTGTAGGGTATATTTACCTTTAAAATTTTTGGATTCTATGGTTTGATGATAATAAAAAAGATGATGGATTGGAAGGATTTTTATCTCAAATATATATCATAATTAGGAATCCTATACGATTTTCTATCAATAGTGATGGTTTCTTTATGACATATATAATGATTATTCCAATTTTGAAGAAAATATCTTCTCACATCCAGGATAGAAACAAACATATTCTTCTCTTCCTTTGTTGTGATTCTTTTATTGTTCAAAACATTCTTTCTTTATCAATAATTTTATGAAGATTGGTTTACATTCAATTTGGATATACCTCCATTTTTTATTTATTTTTTTCAATTAAAATATTCTTAAAAAGTAGAATATCTCATGTTTAAACTTTTTAATCCAAATTGTTCAGATCAATCTTCAAAATTTCACCATTTGAACAAGAACAAATAATTTCTTCGTCATTTAATTGAATTAAATCAAAAAAATCAGAATCACCAACCAAATTAGAAACCACAGATAAAGAATCGCCACCCAGTTTCAATACAACAATTCGATTACTAAAAACAACAAAAAGAAAAAATTTTCCTTTTGAAATAATTACACGAAATAATTTGAAGGAAATTTCCAGTCCCTCAATCACAAAGTTGAATATAGGTTTTTTAAGATTCTTTTTGTGGATATCCCAGACATAGATGTTGCTGAGAGCGGATGTGAAAATATATCTATCATGAAAAGCAAACTTATCAAAAGATAGAGAATCGTAAGAGATGATCTGATTTGTTTCCAATTTATCATTGTCTCTTGACCTTTAGAAAAAAAAAAAAAAATTATAAAAATGAAATTAAAATAAAAAAGAAAATTCTCAGAATTAATTTTTTTTTTTTACCATTTAAGTTTTAAAACTGCATTTTTTAAAGATAAAAAGATGAAGCTGTACTTTGACACAACATCATGTTCTCCTACATGAACATCATTGATCTTCCCAAGATTCTCAGGAATCGAATAGCTAGAGTTTATCAAGTTGAAACTTTCCCACAAGCTAATATGATTGCCAAATCCAACTACCAAGACCCTGCAAGTAGTTTTTTTGAAATTAAAAAAAGTTTTTTCTTCAAATTCGTAGATTTTGTTAATGAAAAGATTGTTCTTCGAGTTTTTCATTTGCTTTTTCAACTTTAAATCCTTTTTCTTCTTCGAATAAACTCTAATGACATTGTCGTTTTCGTTAATGGCCCAAATGTCATTGTTGACAAATTCTATGGAAGAACATCCTGACAAAATAGGAAAGCTACTGTCGATGAGTTTGTTGGAAGTCAAATCATAAAGTCTGATTTCATTTCCTCCATTGAGGTAGAGTAACTGTTGTTTTCCTTCTATCAACATCTTCATCTGTTTAGCATAAAATCGAAATTCTGGGATCAAAGGAGAAGTCTAATCAAATTGACAATAAAAATTAAAATTAAAATTTAAATAAAAATAAAAATAAAAATAAAAATAAAATAAAAATTTGAAATAAAAAAACAAAAATTTTTTTTACACTCAAAATGCTGTCACTTTCATTTTCATCGTCTTTGTTGTACATAAGTTTGTACTTATTCATTTTGATTTCCCTTTTCTTCTTTCTTTCTTTAATGGAGTTTTCGTCTCCCAAAAGATCAACCAACTTGTCCACGATTTTAGAGGAAGAAGGTCTTTCATTAGGGTTTTGGTCCCAACATTTCATAGCAACAGAAACTATCTCTTTTGGTATCTTTTTCATTATGAATGGTTTAACAAAACAATAATTTTTAAACAACCAAAAAAAAAATTTAATTTTTTTTTTTTTACATCTTCTGTCAATTTAGGTCTCAATTTTTGGTTTGTAATTGCATTTTGAACATCAAACCCTGAATTCGACCTAATATTAAAGAAAATTATAAATTGAAAAGAATTTTTTTTTTTTTTTTACCAAATGATGTTTGTTTCTTCAATTTTTTTGGTTTCCATTTTACAATTTTCTTTTTTGAGGCAATCAGGCCCACAAACACTGCAAATGTCAACATACTTTATATTTTCTTTTGCGACAAAATATTGGGAATAATCACTGAAAGGGTATTCTAAATTAAAGAAAATAAAAATAAAAATAAAAATAATTTAATTTTTTTATTTAAACAATAAAAAATTACTCCTTGTATAAATTTCGCTCATGATAATTCCAAAACTGTATATATCACATTTTTGGTTGTATTTTCCTCCATTAAAAACTTCAGGTGGAAGCCAACAAAAAGTAGCCAATGCTTGTTTTATTTCGTGTGAAACTACAAAAAAGAAAAAAATTGGAACAATAAGTAAAGGAGAGATTTAAACAAATGAAATATTTTTTTTTTTGTTATTATTTTACCTGATTGAGCAAGACCAAAATCACCTACTTTCAATCTTATGTTCGCATTTGGATCACAACTGATCACAAAAATCTGTTTTCAAAAAAAAAAAATTTGATTAATTGGATAAAACTTTGAATTTAAACTTTTTTTTTATTTAAAAAAATAAAAAATAAAAAACTTACATTGGGACTCCTTAAATCTCTAAAAAATAAAAAATTGAAAATAAAAATAAAAATAAAAATAAAAATGAAAAAATTTCTTTTTATTTATTTTACCGATGAACAACAGGAGGTTTCATTGAATGTAAATATTCTATTGCTTTGGCTATGTCCAAACAAAACAAGAGTTTTAGATCTAAATCATATTGGGAGGAGGAAAGCAAACTTTCTGAAGAGAGGTGGTCTCTCAGATTCGGTAAAGGACAGTATTCCATCACTATTCTTAATTGAGGAGTTGTTGTGATTCCATAAAGCTTTACTACGTAAGGATTGACCAGTTGACTCATCATTGAAACCTAAATGAAAAATAAAATTAATATAAAATAAAAAAAAAAATAAAAAAAAAAAAAAATTAATAAAATAAAAAAAAATTAATAAAATAAAAATAAAAAAAAAAAATTTAATAAAATAAAAAAAAATTGAAATAATAATATAAAAATTGAAATAAAAAATATCTTTTAAAAAGGTTAACTTCATGATTAAATTGACGAAATTTTTCACTGATCAGAGAAGAACTTTCTTGTTCTTGGAATATGAGCTCTTTAACAGCAACCACAATCTCATTCTTCCCAAACTTTGACTCATACACCAACAATCCTTTGTAAACATTCGCAAAAGCTCCAGAACTATATTCAAAAAAAATAATATTAAATTTAAAACATTAAAAATAAAATCAAACCAAATAAATGAAAAAAAATGAACGGAAATTAAAAATAAAAAAACAATAAAGAAAAAAATTTGCATTAAAATTTATAAAAAAAACATTTGATAACCCCAATTTTTCTTTGACAACAATATGATTGTTTAAAACGTGGACATGAGAAAGAGTTATCTTTTAATTTAAAAAATTTTAATTAATTGAAAAAAAAATAATAAAAAATTTTTTTTTTTTACATCAGGGGCAATGGTAGAAATGTCAAGGATATGATTGTTGGAACAAGTGATAGTTTTAGAATCTTTCACAAAATTTTCTACAACGTGGCTTTGTGATATTTTGGTGTTTAATTTGAGTTTGAGACACTCTGTACAAAAGATGTTTTCCTTTATCTTTTCTGCAACAGTGGATGTATAAAAAGCTTTTATTTTATTTGAAAAAAAAATTTTAAAAAAAATAAAAAATAATAAATTAAAAAAAATAAATAAAAAAATAATTTTACTCGAAATTAATGAACGTATTTCTGTCATTATTTTGTTAATTAAAGGAACCCTTAGGTTGAGTTTTTTGTTGGTTTTTCTCTTCAAATTTTTGTATTTGTCAACATCTCTTTTCATTTTCTCTTTAGATTCTTCTACACTCAGTGCAGTTTTTTCTACAAAAACATCCTTGTCAAGAGAAAATACTTGCGAATCATCATTAATTTGCTCTTCTTTTTGAATTAAAAGTTTATTGTTAAAAAATAAAATTTAAATAAATAGATTAAAAATAATTACTGATTTTTAGTTTTGTTTGTTTTTTGTTATTTTCTTCAAAAACTGGAAGCAAAAGTTCTAGAATTGGAGGAGGGGGAGGGATATTGCTCAAATCATTTCCTGTTAAAAATTTTTTTGATAAAATTAATAAAATGAAAATAAGAAAAACAAGTGCAAAAAGTAAAAAAAGTGAAATAAAATTTTTTAAAAAAAAAATAAAAAAAAAACAAAAAAAAAAATCAAATAAAAAATTAAAAAATTAAATAAAATTAAATAAAATTAAATAAAATTAGTTATTACCACTTAAATCATAGATGTTGGTTCCAAGAAACTCCCCAAATGGTACTTTTTCACTTGCAATTTTAGGAATATTGTTTTTCAACTTTCTTTTGATTTCAGTGAGGTGACTTTCTTTCAAAACGATTTTGTTCTTCTCTCCAGTGTTGATTATTTCTTTCAAAAAAGAAATTCGTTCATGTTTCAACCGAGAAAGGTTCTCTTTACAAAATTCGATGTATTCCTCATTGAAAAATCTCATGATCCAATTTTCATAAGAAATTTCTTTTGGTGGTTTTATTTCTAATAAAATGAAAAATAATTTAAAAAAATGAAAAATAAAAAATAAAAAATAAAATGAAAATGGAAATGAAAAATAAAAATAAATGAAAATAAAAATAAAAATAAAAATAAAATATAAAATATAAAAAATAAAAAATAAAAATAAAAATAAAAATAAAAATAAAAATAAAAATAAAAATAAAAATAAAAATAAAAATANTTTTTATTCAAATTTTTAATTTTAGCTTATTGATTTTGGATTCAGTACTATTTGCGAAGATGAAACTCAATTAAGTACCATGACATGTCTACAAGGAACTCCCGTTTACACACCACCAGAAAAATTCCATCACATGGTTTATGATGGAAGATTGAGCGATGCATGGAGCTGTGGTGTTCTTTTATTCAAAATGTTGTCGGGAGTTTTCCCTTTCAACGAACCAAAAATAAAGAAATTGGGTTATTCTGTCTGTTATGATGATGCAAAGATCTCCTCATTTTTCGATGATCATTTGTGCTCCTTGCTGGGTGGCTTGTTGTGTAAAAATTGGAAGAAGAGAATGAAAATTACAGAGGCTCTTCAACATGAATGGTTCAAGTGTTGATTTTATTTTTTTCTTTCATTCAAAAAACTTTTTCATTTTGATAACTTTTTTTCTATTGTAAATAAACGAGTGTTTAAAAAAAAATTTTTTAAAAAAAAACCGTTCTATTTCTTTTGTTCTTAATTCAAAGATTTCGTATTTTATTTAACTATCAAATATTTGTTTTTTATATTTTTCGTAGAAATAAGGGATGGAGTAATGGTGAATGATCATCAAAACAATTGGTTTTGGAAATTTTAGATGAGGATTTGTTTTGTTGAAAAGATGAACACCCATCACAAAACTTTCTATTCTCTTCTTGAATGAACAAGGAAATAATTCATGAAATTTCTTTTCCCATATCGTTCCTTTTTCTTTCAAAGTTTTGATTGTTCGATTATTTGTAATTAAATTTTTAGAAAAATAAAAAAGAATGATTTTCACCAAAGATGTATAGCTTGGTAATTCGAATGAACATATCTGACAAAGCCAATTTTGGTCATAAACACAATTGCACTTTTAAAATATAAAATTATAAAATTTAGAAACAAAAAAAGTTATCACATTCAATCTAAAACTGGAACCACATTGGGTGCAAAAACAACCATCAACCTCAGTTAAATATCCGCATTCAAAACACCAATCCTGTTTAATAAAATAAAATAAGATTAAAAATAAAATTTGAAAAACAAAAAGGAGATAAACTTTAAGCTCTAATTCGACCAATCCATTGCAAAATATACTAATAATCATCTTAGTATCCAAATCACTTACTTTTCGATGAGTCAAAAAATGGGAAATGTTAAGAGGAGTTTTGGTGTTCTCAAGTAAAGTTAAGAAAACTTTAAATTCAAAAACAGTGGGTTGATGAGATGAATTATTGTAATAGGTTACAAGTGGTGTTGAATGGACATTTTTGACTTCAAGATTAATTTTGTTTTCTATCAAAAAATTGAGGAAAGAAGTATCCAATTTTGACTTTTCAATGAAAGAGAAAAGAAAATAATTTCCGATTTGATCTTTCAAATTTGGATCGACTTTGTTCTCAATAAGATAACGAAAGATTTCATTATCATCAGAATTTTTTCCGGATAAAAGGTGAAGAAGAGATTTGTTTTTGTGAAATGTCAAGTTGATGTTTGCTTTGTTTTCAACCAAATATTTGACTGTTTCAATGTTAATATTTTTTTCTTCTTGATAAAAAAGATAAGAGAAAGGAGAGTTGTTCAATTTATCTTTCAAGTTTATGTCTGATTCTTTTGTGTTTGAAAGAAAAACATTCAAAACTTTTGTGTTTAACTTTTTAGATTGGTAAAGAAAAAGATAATGAAAGGGTGTTCTTCCATCAGAATCAAGGATACTGAGATCAGTTTTCTTTTCAACCAAGGTATACAAAATTTCTTCAAAATCTTTCTGTTTAATGTTGTTAAGTAAGAAATAATGAAGAGGAATTTTTTTATTAATATCCTCTTCGTTCAGATTTGCTTTATTCTCGAGAAAATAATTCAAGAAATCGATAGATACATTGTTATTCCAACAAAGATAATGAAGAGGAGTTCTTTTATAATTATCTCTTACTGATATCGAATAATTTGATTGGGATGCTTTGATAAATTCATTCAAATCAAGATCATCTCTCCAACAAAGATAAATCATTTTCAATTCTTCCTTTTCATCCAAATTTAAATTCTCCAAATTTACAAACAATCCCAAATTTTTATATTCCCTCTTTATTTCGGAGCATTCAGTGCATAACAAATAATCTTGAAATTTTCTATCATTTTTGTGGGCATTTTCAAGTTTTTCATTACATTCCTCACAATCATTTATAAATTTGCATAATTTCTTTTGGATATTCATTATTTGAATAAAATGAATTGAATGGGGTGGGTTCTTTTTTTTTTTTGAAATTTAATTTATAAAATTGATACTAAAAAGGGAATGGAGTAATGGCGAATGATCATCAAAACAATTGGTTTTGGAAATTTTAGATGAGGATTTGTTTTGTTGAAAAGATGAACACCCATCACAAAACTTTCTATTCTCTTCTTGAATGAACAAGGAAATAATTCATGAAAATTCTTTTCCCATATCGTGCCTTTTTCTTCCAAAGATTTGATTATTCTATTATACTTTTAAAAAATTTAAATAATTTGATAATTAAAATAGAATTCACAAAAAAATTTACAAAAGAAAGCTTGAAAGGTAATTCAAATTTACATTTATCACAAATATTTTTCTCGTTGAATTTATGGCCGCAAATTAACTAAATGAGATTTTTGAAAACAATACATGTGATTATTTGTTTTCAATAAAAAGGAAAAAAAGTTTTACGTTAGGAATTAGTTTTTTTCCACATTTAAGACAAAATTTCGCATTAGGATTTAACTTATTTTTGCAATCGGAGCAACTATAATCTACTAAATTTTCCTAACACAAAAAATAATTTTTATTTTAAAAAAAAACAAGTTAGTTTGAAAACTGGTACCCTTATATGAAACAAACCATGACACATCATACTTATTACATCTTCTTTTTTAAAATTTTCGTAATTAGAAAGCGAAACAAATTGAGAGATGTTGACTTTTGTTTTGGAATTCTCAAGCAAAATGAAGAAAACTTCTTTTTCAAAAAGAAAAGGTTTTTGGAGTGTCTTTTGGTAATAATAAAACCAAATAGGTCCTTTCCCTCCCATATTTTCTTCAAGATTAATTTTTTTTTCTATCAAAAAGTTGAGGAAAGAAGTATCCAATTTTGATTGTTCAATGAAAGAGAAAAGAAAATGATTTCCGATTTGATCTTTCAAATTTGGATCGACTTTGTTCTCAATAAGATAACGAAAGATTTCATTATCATCAGAATTTTTTCCGGATAAAAGGTGAAGAAGAGATTTGTTTTTGTGAAATGTCAAGTTGATGTTTGCTTTGTTTTCAACCAAATATTTGACTGTTTCAATGTTAATATTTTTTTCTTCTTGATAAAAAAGATAAGAGAAAGGAGAGTTGTTCAATTTATCTTTCAAGTTTATGTCTGATTCTTTTGTGTTTGAAAGAAAAAGATTCAAAACTTTTGTGTTTAACTTTTTAGATTGGTAAAGAAAAAGATAATGAAAGAGTGTTCTTCTATCAGAATCGAGGATGTTGAGATCACTTTTCTTTTCAACCAAGGTATACAAAATTTCTTCAAAATCTTGTCTTTCATTTTTGTTCTCCAAAAAATAATGAAGAGGAATTTTTTTATTAATATCCTCTTCGTTCAGATTTGCTTTATTCTCGAGAAAATAATTCAAGAAATCGATAGATACATTGTTATTCCAACAAAGATAATGAAGAGGAGTTCTTTTATAATTATCTCTTACTGATATCGAATAATTTGATTGGGATGCTTTGATAAATTCATTCAAATCAAGATCATCTCTCCAACAAAGATAAATCATTTTCAATTCTTCCTTTTCATCCAATTTTAAATTCTCCAAATTTTCAAATCGTCCCAAATTTTTATATTCCCTCTTTATTTCAGAACATTTAATGCATGACAAAGAATTATCCAATCTATCTGTTCTAATCCTTGAGCTAATCTTGCAAATATTACATTCATTATCGATCATTTCAGCTCTATTATTATTGCTATAATCTTTGAGTCCCAGGCCTTCCCAAAATTAGTATACTAATTATCTAAAATATATTAGATTAAAAAAATTATCTAAGATTCTACTATTGC
>JAMYWO010000320.1:0-11707 GCA_024220525.1 Cochliopodium minus | reverse complement strand
AAAAAATAAAAAATAAAAAATAAAAAATAAAAAATAAAAAATAAAAAATAAAAAATAAAAAATAAAAAATTGAAAAAAATATTACTCAAACTGCTTGACCAATCAAACACAGGATGAGAAGGATCGATATGTACTGTTTGGTTGTTGGAAGTTTGAAAGCTGAGAGAGTGTCTCAATTCCATTTCCTCAGGGATGAGCTCTGTCTTGTCGCAGGCGCGAAGGGAGACAGCTCTAGAAGCAGAGACGACAGAATTTGCATGATTATTTTTCCACGAATAAAAACGTTCATCATTATTTGTATTAAGTACAACAATGATATGAAATTCTGTTTTTTGAAAGTAAATAAATAAATGTAATATGGAAAAAAATGTAATATGAAAAAAAAATTAAAACAAATAAATAGAAATTATGAACAAAAATGTAATAAAAATTAATTTCAATTTTTGGTTGTTAATTTAATTCAAAGATTTAAAATCAAATTAATTTTTATTTTTATTTTTTAAATAAATTCAACAAAAAATAAATGAATTGAAAAAATAAATCGAACTATCATATTTTAATATAATAAAAATGAAATATAATGAATTTCTTTAAAGATTAATTGAAAATAAAATAAAATAAAAAAAAAGAAAGAAAAAATAAAAAAAAAAAAAAATTTTTTTTACCCAAACAATGAAAATGTATTCTGTTAAGTTTTCTTTTGTAAATGTGAGAAGGATCGCTCTTGAAAGGATGGAGAGCACTAAAAACAAAATACAAAGCCTTCTCAACAGCAACGACACTAGGCTTGTGAAAAGCCTCCACAGCAAGCTCCGAGCCTCCCAAAGCAACATACAAACGACCCAACTCATCCTCATTCAAGCCCAAACTGTCGACAAAAGGAACAATAGTCTCTGCGACATCCTTGATGAACTTTGGGCTACCAATGGAAGCTAATTCTAAATGCACGGGAATTTTTTTGTTGACATCGGAGATTTTTTTTGTTATTTCCTCTACTCTGTTGAGTCTGTATTGATCGTTGGAACTTTCGAGCATGTGCACTCCTGAGATGATGAGGAGCTTTGGATCGAATTGTTCGAGCTTGTCGTGCAGATCCTCGACGGTCAGGAGCATTGAGTTGGTGAGATCGTGTGTGATGATGAATCTGTTTGCTCTTGGCGCTTTCATCTCTCCCCATGTTTGTCCATTTTGATATTCCTTTTTATAAAGAGAATTATAAATTTAAAAAAAAATGGTGATTGTGGATTTGAATTGATATGACTAATTTTATTCTTCCAAATATTTATTTTTGTTTGTAAAAATGATCAATATTCAAATGATAAAATGTTATTTGGATCTCTTAGATCAATCATATAATATCTTGTTTTGAAATATAGATTCTCAACAAAAAAATTTTAAATTTATCGAAATATTTTTCAATCAAGGTGTTTTTTTTTCGTTACCAAAATGAGATGTATTTCATCCAATTTATATTTTGTATCCTCATATGGAAATTCAATGTTTTCATGTAACAAACTTCTCAATTTTGGTGCACTGGCTCCACCCAACAATACTTTGGATCCCATCTGAGCAACGGTTTGTGCGAGCAATCCTAAAATTGAAAGATATGAGGTTAAATATGATTTAAATTGGTGAATAGGAAGATATTTTTGCAGGATAAAAGAGTATTGAAAGGAGATGATTTTATATTACCTGCATTTCCACCAATATAATAATTTTTGTTTTTCACTTTTTCTGCAGCTTCTATAATTTTCAAAAATACTTCTTTATCTTCCACAAATCTTTCTGCTGCCACTCCCTTTTTGAAAAAATATGAGAATGTACTTCTCAAATCATCCAATGATTTGATTGATTGAACGAATTCATTTGATTCTTTCAAATTTTCGTTATCTTTATACAATAAATCAAAAACTTCTTTTGCAGATACTATCAAATCAAGACATGTATTATATCCTATTGCTATTTTGTCTATTTGTGGAACTGGTGTTGAAAATTTCAATTGAGATGCAATCATTTGTTTTATTGGATCATTGGACATCACATTATTAAAAAATATGAGGAATAGAACCAAAAAAATTGCAAGTTTCATTTCGAATCAAAATAAAATTTGGTTTCAATTTCCTTAAATTTTTTTTTTTTTTTTTTTTATTAAAGAGCTTTCTCAAAGCAATTGTATGATTACTTTGATAAGGTCATATTCTATTGTATCAACATCAATATTTTTTTTATATACAAATCATATAAAAAATTCCATCAAATATTATATAAATTCAATCCATAATCCAAATGTAATGGTTTGTATAACAACAAAATAATACAATGGTTTTTTTCTTTTACAAACTCATTTTTATTTATCTTTTCAAAAATATTTAAAAAATAAAAAAAAATATAAAAAAAAATTTTATATAATTCTCTTGTTTTTTGGAAAATGAGTAAAAAAGAAAGTGTTGTAATTGAAAGAGATACTGGATCTGGAACAACAAATTTATTTGTTCATCCTTTGGTTATTATGAATATTTCAGATCATTATACTCGTGAAAAAGTGAAACAAGGAACAAAATCTAATCCAAGAGTTATTGGTATTCTTATGGGAGTACAAAAAGGAAGAGATATCGAAATTTTTAATTCATTTCCAGTTCCATATGAAGATAAAAAAGGAGTAATTACACTTAATAATGAACACATTTCATCAAGCAAAAATTTATGTAAGTTTCTCTCTTTTTAAAAACAAAAAAAAAAAATTTATGAAATAAAATTTTGAGCTTATAAATAAAATATCATAAAGAAAGAAATATAAATGATATTCTTCTCAATCATAATTTTAAAATATCAAAATTTATATACTAATTGTACAAATACAAATAGATAAACAAACTTTCCCAACATTTGATTTTTTGGGATGGTATTCAACTGGTAATCAAATACCAACTTCTTCTGATCTTTTGGTCCAAAAACAACTTGAAGAATTTAATGAAAATCCATTATATCTTCTTTTGGATCCTCTTGCAGCAACACCAGAAGCAAGAGAATTGCCAATTTCAGTATATGAACCAGAAGTAAAAGTTGTAGAAGAGAAATTGAAATCTTTTTTTGCAACTGTCAAATATCAAATTGCAACTGGTGAAGCAGAACGTGTTGCTGTTGATTATATTGCAAAGGCAACTGGTTCCACTGAAGATGATTCTATGCGTAAGAAAAAATTTTTCCAAAAGATATAACATACCCAAACATAGTCTATACCTAAAATATCCTCTTCTGATTATTTCTTAATATTATTTCTTATTTCTTTATAAATGAAATAATTACATCACTAAAATAAAATACTATTTTCAACTCTTGAAAGATATGAAAGATAATTAGAATATGAGGTTGAATCCCTTATTATACTTTTATTATCTGATCAATAACTCATAATATAATTATCTTCAAAACGTTTAAGATCGATTAATTGATGCTTATTATTTTTCTTTTTTTTGATAGTTGTTGGCCATCTTTCTAATATTCAAAGTGCAATCAAGATGTTGAATCACAGAGTTAAATATATCCAAAAATTCTTGGAATCTACTTCAAAGGGAGAAACTCCAATGGATCATTCTCTTTTAAGACAAATCTCATCCTTGTGTAACTTGCTCCCATCCATCGATTCTTCTCACTTCAAACAAGAATTCCTCGTAGAATATAACGATACTCTCTTGATGACTTATTTATCTACCCTCACTAAAGGTGCTAATCAAATGAATAATCTTGTTGAGAAATTCAACATTGCTAGTGAAGGTGGAAGAAGAAGATTTATGTTCAATTAAAAAAAGAAATCTTTAAATTTGGAAATTTCTAAAGATATATTAAAGGAATTCAACTTTATTTCACTTGATTGATCAAAACCATTTTTATTTCATCGAAAGAAAATAAAATTTATTTTTAAATACTCAAAAATGCAAAGAATATGAGAAATTTAAAGAGAAAAATTTAAAACGAAAAAAGAATTTTTGTGATTTCAACTTTAAAAATATATAAAAAAAAATTTTGATGGAAAAAATACTTGAAAAGATTGAGAAATTTGAGGGCAAAAGAAATAGTGTCATAACTATGATCTTTCCTGCTGATCTTCCGTTTAAAAAGCAAATGGAAAAGATTGGAAGAATAGTTGCACAAATAAAACATGATAACAAGAGGGTTCAAATTCAAAAGGTATTGAGATATATCTCTTCTCAAAACATGGATATTGTTTCCTTCAAGAATCCATCAATCATCTGTTGTGCATTTGATAAGAATGATAACCCATTTTATCAAGTGATTGATAATCAAAAGATCGAGGTAAAATTAATCTCTCCCATATTTTTTTTGATTGATATTGAACTTATGTTTAATACATATAGGTCAAAGAATTTGAATATTATTACGATTATGTCTTTCATACAAACAGAATAAAAGAATTATTGTTTGCAAATTACATTGAAAAACCAACATTCGAAGAGCAATTGAATATATTGAAGCTTGCTGAAAATAAAATCATTGGATGTACAAATGAGGTAAAATAAAAAAATTAAATTTAAAAAAAAAAAAAGAAATTTCGAAGAAAAAAAAAAATGATATTAAAAGAAAATTTTAAAAAAAGGTGGTTATTGGAGAACACACAAAAGATGTTTTGGAAATGAGCCTTTGCGAAAAGCTTTTGTATTTAACTGATTCGATCCTCCCTTCTGATTTGATCGAAAAGGTAAAGGAAGGATCATGCAAGTTGGTGATTTTTGACATGAAAAAGGAAGAGTGCATTGAATTTGGAAAGAAATATGGTTCCCAAGTTGCCATTTTGAGATATTCTTTTGACGTACGAAACTTAAAATAATTTTGAATTTTTATTTTAATGTGGTTTTTTGGATTGATAAAACTGCTTGGTTTGTTGCTTGATTTTGAGTTTGTTTAAATTGTTTCTATTAAATGAAATAACTTTGTAAAACCTTTGAGAAAAGATTTAAAATGTTTTCTTTTGTTTTTATTAATTTTTAAAAAAGTAAAATTTTTATTTTGAAAAGATTGAATCAAAAAATTATACAGAGATAAATACTTTCTCATCTTTGTTTTGTTGTTGAAAAATAAGATTAGAAAAATAAAAAAATAAAAAATGAAAGTAATTGGTTTGACGGGTGGTATTGCTTGTGGAAAGAGCTCTGTTTCGAAATATCTTGAGACTAATTGCAATGTTGCCAGGATTGATGCAGATATCCTCGGACATCAAACATATGTGAAAGGTATATAATATTTAGAAACTTATTCAATTCATTACAATAAAATGAAATCTGTTCATATTGATCAAATATGCTTTGATAAAAGAATTTATTTTTTCTTTTTTTGAAAATATATCGACAAAAAAAAATATCTGAAAATATTTGATAAAGGAATGGATGAAATAGAAGAGATATATCCATTCATTAAAATACATTTTCATTAATATCATTTTTTTGCTCGATAGATAGTGAATGCTACAAAAAGATGATAGAAGTCTTTGGAGATCAAATTAAAGGAAATGACGGTGAAATCGACAGAAGAGTATTGGGAGGAATTGTATTCAAAGAAAAATCGGAGATGACAAAACTCACTGATATTGTTTGTAACTTTTAAAAATAAAATTAAAATAAAATTATAATAAAAATAAAAAATTTATTAATTGAGAATATTTATTAAGGGCCAGAAATCAAAAGATTGGCAAAATTAAAGATTGAAGAATTAAGAGAAAAAGGAGAAAAAATTGTTGTGTTTGAAGCCGCAGTATTAATAGAAGCCAAGTGGATGGATATTGCAGTAAAAAAAAATTTTTAAATTTATTTTAATTTAACTTAATCAATTAATAATTATATTTTTTTTTTTTTATATTAAATTTTTGTTTTATTATTTTTTTTTTTAATATTTTAGGATGAAATTTGGTTTGTGGATTCTCAATTTGAAATTCAAAAACAAAGGTTGATGAAACGTAACAATCTCAACGAAAATGAAGCCATCCAAAGAATAAGAGCTCAGATGCCCAACCAAGAAAAGAGAAAATTTGCCAAAGTCACCATTGAAAATGACAGTGATTTGGAAACTTTGTTCAAAAAAGTATTGGAAGAATTCAACAAAATAAAATAAAATAAATAAATAAATAAATAAAAAAGGAGTAAAAAGAGAAAATAATTTTTCTTAAAATAAAATTGAATTAAAGAAATTCTTTTTTGAATAAAAATATTTTATTGTTGGAACAAGAAAAATTATTTCAAAATTTCAGTTTTGATCAAGTAGGACAAGTTAGGAAAGTTTTTCTTCAAGTAAGCACTTCCTTGGGAGTAGATTTCACCTTGGTCAGGTTCTTGTTCGTACTCGTCGTTGATGTTGTCGATAGCATTCATGTCTGCATTAGAAGCAGCGACTGCAAAAGGAGAAAATCCTTGTTGGTCAAGAAAGCTGTTATCTAAACAAAGAAAAAAAATAAAAAATAAGTAAAAAAAAAAAAAGATAAGAAAAGAAATTAAAAATAAATTAAAATAAAATTTTCCAAAGAAAATTTTTGATCCTTTAACGTCAATTCAAATAATTTTTTATTTTTTTTTTATTTTTTACCATCATAGTTGATGAACAATTGGGTTGTTCTTGTATTTGGACCTGCAGTTGCATAGGTCAAAACTAAATGTGGCATATTGTTTAATGATGCTTTTATAAATATTATTAAAAAATTTCATCTCTTACATCCTCTCAAATTGCTTTTCAATACAGGATCGTCTTGGATGTTTCTGTTTTCCCAGTATTGAGATACATCAGGGGATCCATTGATACTAAATATTAAAAAAAAAATATAAATAAGATAGTGGGGAGATGGATTATATCCTTATTATACGCGTATTTATAGTGATTACATATATTAACATATCTTTTTCAAAATTAAATTAATTTTTTATTTACCCAAATTGAACAACGAAATTGGGAACCACTCTATTTTTTTATTTTGATTAATTTGTTAGTTACAATGAAATGATGAAGATATGATGATATAAAAAATTATTGATTGATCCTTGATTGGTATTGATTTGATACTCTTTTCTTTATTACTTTATTTTTATTACCTAAAAAATGAATTATCATTATAATATGATTGTGGTGTCAATGTAAGCAATTCATAAAATCTGTCCACTCCTTTTGGAGCCCAAGCGCGAGTGCTATTAAGAAAAAGAAATAAATAAAAAAATACATATTTTTAACCAGGTGTTATTTGAAGTATATTAGGATTGTATTACACATTGAATGTTGAATTTCCGGTTGTCAAAACAAATCTTACTAAATAAAAAAAAGTTTATTGGAAGAATTATGGAAATAGGGTGATTTAATAAACCTTGGAAGAAATCAGGTGCAGTGGTGGCGAATGATGCAGAAATTAAGAGTAAAATAATGCAAAGATACTTGTTCATTTTTTTTTAATTTTGATTCTCAATATCGTAACAATCATAACTGAGAAAAGAATTAGGAAAATAGAATTCATATTTGAAACAAATTCATTTCCAAACACAATAATTTATTATATACAAATTTTAATAGTTTTCAAAAAACAGAAGGAAAGCAAAAAATATTATTCTGTTCCTTTAGTTATTAGAGTTTTGAGTTTTTGGAGTTAAAATAAGTTCAAGGTTAAAAGAGAAAAGTCATAAAGAGAAACGAGAGAGTATTTTGTGTGAGAAAACTTTGTGAAAATGGAAGAGTCTCTTTGTTTCTCACGACAAGAAATAGCCCGCGAAACGAAAACTTTGTAAAGAAACAAAACTTTTTCGATACAATCAAAAAACTTTTGTTTCTCAAAAGAAAGTTGAAGAAAAGACAAAAAAGAAGAAGAGGAAGAGCTCCTCTTGATCAAACCAAACATGTACAAAGATAAATAAACGATGGAAGAGGAAATGTACTTGGAAGAATAAAGAGGGAAAATTTCGCGGGAATAAAAGAAACAAATTGAACAAAGATAGTTTATCATGTGAGGAACTTTCGAAAGAAAAACATTCTCCCAGCTTTTGATTTGTTGTTGATCGTTGTTCAAGCTTTCAATGCATTCCTTCTTCCATTCATCAAGTGATTCGAGATATTCACAACATAATATGAAGATGTTTGGGCTGTAGATTTCCCAGTTCAACACATTCAGGAATGTTTTTTCAGCCTTTATTATTTCTTCCTCGGAGTAAGTATTGTCGCAGATCTCTTTTATCTCTCCAATTCCTTTGTGGTGGGTATCTTCAAATTTGCTTGAGATCCATACACTGCAGATTCCAAATAATTGAAGACAATCTTTTGATATTCCTCTTGATAAACTTAAAAATCTATTATTATTTTCAAAAAAGTAAAGTAAATAAAAAATTAATAAAAAGTTAAAAAATTTTGTGAAAGCAAAATATAAAGTATAAGAAAGTTTAAAGAATAATATTTTTGTTATTTGAATAATGTTGTGAAATTAATTTTATTTTTTGAAGGATAATTAAAAAGCAAAATTTTATATAAAAAGAGGAATTGTGAAAAGCAAAAAAAAATTTTAAATTAAAAAAAGAAATTTTACCTATCAAAACAATCCCAAGAGATGAAAAGTGCTCTTTCGCTCATTTGAAATTCATTTTGAACTTCAACGAACCATTCGAAAGTTATACGTCTCATCTTGTCTTTCAATTGAGGATGATTTTTTTCCAATTCAAAATTCTTCAAGTCATTTTTTGAATCTATCATTCTTTCCAAGATTCCTCTTTCAAATTCTCCGAGAAAAGTTTTTACAGAAGTTATTTCTGAGAGATATCTTTTCCAGCTTCTGCATACTAATTTGCAGCTTTTTCTTGTTTTTGAGTCTGCATATCTCAGTATCTTTTTTATTATTCTCTTTGGGAGAAATTCGAACGAATCATTTTTTATTTGCGCTATAATTTAAATTTAAAAAAAAAATTAATATAAAGGAGGAAATCAAAATAAAAGAGGAAATTAAAAAGCAAAATTCCATAAAGGATCTGAGATAAATATATAAAATATATTTATTCAATCAAGTAAACTTTAGAAAAATAAGAATGGATTACCTTCAAATGATTTTCTCTTTCTCTATTCATTTGATTTTCGAAAAAATATATGAGAAAAAAGAAGAAAATAATTAATAAAAGGATAGTTTGATTTTTATTTTACAATCTCTATTTGATTGTATTGATTCTTTCTTTTATTATTAGATGGTTTATCCTTTTTATTTTCTTCGATCGGATTCATATTATTAAAAATCCCTATCATCTTTTTGATTTATAAAATATTATTTTTTTGCTTTTTTTTATTTTTTAATTTATTAATTTAAAATTCTTTTCACTATTGTTCTATTGTCAGGACTTTAAAAAAAATCTTAAGGATTCTTACGTAAAAACTTTAAAATATAGACCTTATATTCCATTTCAACAAACATTTTTTAACATTTATACTTTTATCTGAACTTAAATTTTTGAATCGTTAGAAGAAAATAAAAGATTCTAAATTTCTTGAATCAAAAGTCATTTGTTTGAATTTCCTTTTAGAAAGATATTTTGAATCTTTAAGGGATTTAAATTTTTATTGAAATTTAAAAGTAAATTTGAGAAGCAACAATTTATTTACACAATAGATACTTCTTTTTGCTCCATTCAATCAATAATTCGCAAATTTCAAAAGGAATATTTTATTTTGGAATTGAACATTTATTAAGATTTCTTTTTTGTAAAATCCACTTTTAAAAATTTTTTAAAGATCCTAAAAATGTCCTAATGAATGGTCTGATTGAATTGACTTCTTTAAATATTTTTTAAATAGGTGTTTGATCAAATTTTAAAATAAATTTGAAAACTGGAAAGATTTAGTTTGATCCTCAATCTTGTGTAATAAACTGACTCTTATTTCAAAAAAGATGAATTGTTTTAAAAAATTAGAAAAGCAGATTTTAATTGAATTTTTAAAGAAATAAAAAAAAAAAAAAATGAAACTTTTCTCTGGAATATTCCTTATAATTTTTGTTTTGATCAGTATTATTGACTCAAATGGGCAATTACTCCAAAGAACAAGTTATGATCACAATGGATGTAATATTTTTATCAAAATAAAATTCTATTCTAGCTTATTTATTAAAATAATAATTTTATCAAGGCCAAGGATTTGAAAGAGAATATGATACAATGGTGCTAAATAGTAAAAAAAAAAAAAAGAATTTAAATTTGCTTTTTTCAATTGAAAATATTCACCATTATTAAGAATGTGTTGCTCCTACATTCGCTACTCAACACATTAGATCAACATTCGTAAAACAAATCAATTCAACAACTTTCATGGCACATTACTGTACAGATCTTTATTGTGCCGATTGTGAGACAGGTCCTTACGTTGCAGGGTATTACTCTAATCAATCTAAATTTTTTTATTCAAAAATTTTTAATTAATGTTTCTATATCAAAGTACTTGTGATAATTGGGAAGGAGGAAGTGTATCAACAAGTGTATTATCAAGTTTTCCAAAGTAAATTATTTTTATTTTTTTACTTTATTTTTTTTTTCAGAATTTTTTATTTATAAAAAATTAAATAATTCCAGGAGTCCTTTTACTTCTTCGTCAGTATCTTTGACAACTTACGAAAACAGAGATTGCTCAGGAGATGTCCTTGAAGTAACATTCGGTAATTTTGCTTGTTTTCACGATGCAAGTGTAAACACAAAAAAAAAATTTTACTTTTATTAACAAAAAATTATTTCAAACCAACAAAATTTAATAGTGGAGTTGTAATTCTACTGGATTTTATCAAACTGGAAAGTGTTCTTTGTCTTGTGCTTGCACCAGTATTGAACCTGTTTTGAAATACAAAATTGGTTGTAATGGAGGCTTATCTGCTTCTTGCAATTAGTTTTAAGAATCTATTTTCAATACATACTTTTTTTTCTTTTGTTTTTGCATCTATTTTAGATTTTCAAAATTATTAAAGATTATCTTTATTTAATAATTTATTTTTTATCAATTTGATTTATTTAACCAAATTTTCGAATAAAAGTAAAATAAAAGATCTGTATTTTTTTTTACAGATTTTGTACCATTGTTTTGGCTTTAATTTCATTTCATGATTTAAAAATAATAAAAAAAATAAAAAAAAAAAAGAGAAACAAAGAAGAATTGAAGATGAAAATGAAAACCATAGGAGAATACAGATTGGGATTCAAGATAGGAAATGGTAACTATTCAAGTTGTTATCTGGGTGTAAAAAAAGGAATGACTTATTGTTTGAAGAAGGTCCAAATCAATTTGGATGAGAAAAAAAAAATATATAGGATCAAAAATGAGATAGAAGCTTTGAAAAGATTGATAAATGTGGACAAAATAATACAAATAGAGGAGGTAAATCAAATTCAAATTAAATAAATATTTATTTATAATTTTTTATTTTTTGAATGTTGTAAATTTAAATTGATTTCAATCCATGATGGGTTAACCACAATTCATAATTTTAGCTTTTATCAAAAAATATTATTAAATTTCTTTGAATATAAATAAATAATTAATTCAATAAAAATTCTTTCCAAATTTCATATTATTTTCACAAAACAAAAAAATGAATAGGCATTTGTTATTGAAAGAGAGGAAGGATTCATTTACTTTATAGTCACTGAAGCAATGAAAACAGATCTCAATGATTATTTGAAGAGCAAGTTTGGGAAGATCAACGAGGTAT
>JAMYWO010000319.1:0-41136 GCA_024220525.1 Cochliopodium minus | reverse complement strand
CCCGTTGAGAACGCCAGATTTATTAATGGGAATATGATAGGGGGAGACAGAATGTTTCATCCCTATGATTTAGGCGGAATTAATGATAATTTTGATAATTTTATTGGGATAAATAATAATAACGAGCTAAACAATAATCTAAACAATAATGATAATCTTGGATTTAGATTAAACAATAACAATAATGACCTAAACAATAATCTTAACAATAATAATAATCTTGGATTTCGTTTAAACAATAACAATAACAATAACAATAACAATAACAATAACAATAACAATGCTTTTAATTTTGGTTTTGATAACAACCAATACCAAAACCACTTTAACAACAAACCCACCCTCCCCAAGAAAAAAATGGCTTACAAAACAAAAATCAAATTTGATGATGACTTGGAAGGCTTTCCTCTCAACAAACTTAAACCCAAAAATAATAACAACAACAACGATAATAATGAAAACAATAATAATGATAAAAAATTTCTTCCAAGATATACAAACAACTTTTTGGATAACAAAAAAAACAATGACAATATTGGATATCCAAACTATCCCCAGTTCAATAATTTTCCCAAACCTACTAATTCTATCAAAAGTCTTGTTTTGAGTAAAAAAAGAGAACTTGTTGAAGATGAAAATTTTGATATTGAAGAAGTAGAGAGCGAGAAGAAAACTCGTAAAAAACCTGGTAGAAGATTTAAATCAATCAAAAATAATCAATCTTCAAAAGATGATGATGATGATGAAAAGGGCCTCCTTCTCCAGATCATGGATTATGTAAAGAACATTGACAAAAAATTTGGTTCTCTTACCAAAAAGCTTAAAGAAAAGAAGATAATAGAGAAAAAGGATTTGGATGATGATTCCTTATAAACTTTAATTACTTTACTCATATTTTTCAATACTTAAATTTCTTTGCACAATTACCTTTCATTCTTTAATATTAATACAATCAACGAAATCTTTTAGTGTCCTATTAAAAATGATTGAAAAAATAAAAAAAAAAAATTGTGCTTGTTTAAATAAAAAGACATCCCATCAAATACTTTTACTTTCCATTTATCAAATATATCCACCAAAATTAATATGGATGATGATTCTTACACAGCCAAAATTAGGGTAAAATTTTATAAATTTCATAAAATAATACCTTAAAAACAAAATATCTTTCAAAACATATCAAGAAATAACAATACTCATCATCTCATATATAACCTATATTTTTCTTGTTCAGATAACCACAATATCAGATATAACTAAATATAAAGGAACAGATATCATCAAATTCAATAATAACTCGATAGAAAGAAACTCATCATTGCCTCTCCACAAAATAAAAGTGGCTATCGAAGCATTAACAGGCATCAAGCCATCGGAACAAAGATACTGGAAGTTCGTCTTGAGAAGCAACAAAACAGTGAGACCATGCAGATTAATAACGAAGGAAATGGAATATAAAAGTAAAAAATCTTTTTCATTTTAAAATTAACTCAAGAAAAACAAAAATCAAGATTTATCAAAAAAAAATCAATTTTAATTTAAATCAGAAAGAATCTTTTTACAGGGATAATTTAATCATTTTAATACAATTGAATCTATTTTTTAGAATAATCAAACTTATTTTGATAAATACAAGAATTATCTCAAGAATGAAAATTTTAAAAAAAAAAATTTGTTTAAAGAAACTAATCTTTCACAATACAAAAAAAAAAACCTTCTTTTAGCCATAGGAGATTTTATCAAAAACAAAGACAAAAAAATACTTGATATCCTCGTTGATAAAGTTGATGAGAATGAAGGGAAGTGTCATCTCTTCATCAAGTATTTTGACTACACCAAAAGAAATGAGTATCCTATTTATGTCGGAAGAATATTTGTAAGCAGAGACACAAAGGTGGGAGATATTTTAAAAGATATCAAACAACTTGCCAATGTTAAAGAAGAAGAGGAAATATTTCTTTATGAAGTAAAAATTTTAATTTAATTATTATTTAATTTTATTGATTTTTTATTTTTTAATAAAAATTTTTTTCAAGGAAATTAGATACAAGGATCTCAGAATAGATTTGTTGGAAAGCAACAAGACCTTCAAGGAATTAGAAATTGGATCAGGAGACGTTCTCACCTTTCAAATCAAGCCTCTGTAAACGTTATTAAAATAATTTCTAGATTTTAAAATATTTTTATTTTAAATATGTTTAGATTTTTAAATATTTATTTTTCAATATTTTTTCATTTTTAAATGTTATTTTTTAGTGATGAAAACAACACCTTGATAAAATTTTATGAAACTGTTCTCAACACCAGAATGGGTAGATTGGTCATCCCATCCACCAACACCACCAACAACACAAACAAAAACAATGAAAAAAAAAATAATAACAATTTCTTCCAAAATAACTTCAAAAATGATAATTATAACGACTTCAAAGATGACTTTAATTATGAAACTTTTGAAGAAGACAAAATGACCAAAGGATCTGAATCTAGGATCGCAGAAATTATAAAGAACGGGCTTGACGGTAAAAAATTTTGATCAATAAATAAAACAATTTATAATTTGTTGAAACAATTAATTAAAATAAACATTAAATTCTTAGATGAAAAAACAAGGATTATCGAATTTATTCTTTCCAGCGATACCTTTGATGTAAAACGTGTAGAAACCAAACTTGGCGACTTCCAACGTGCTGGAGAAAGAATCTGTGACGATTTTGACAGCAGCGCAAAAAGATCCGCTTTGGAAATTGTCAACGAAGAGAAAAAGAGTCTAATTGAACAAATTATCGATCTCAAACTAAAGTATGAAGCCGAAGAAATTGAGAAATTGATTTCTGATGATTTGGATCTCGAAATCTTCAAGACTTTTAAGGATACCATTGAGAAGTGGAAGTCTTTCTTTCGTAAATATAACAACACTGTTTTCAACAAAATGATCCTTGGTTTGGAGACTAAAATAAAGAAAGTATTTATTTTTTATTTAATTTTTATTTCATAATTTAATTTTTATTTATAGGCTATTGACACTCAATGGACAAGTTTGCTTAATCAACGTAATGAAATTGATAGCTTGTCTAGATCTTGTGAAGAAGGCAAAGAATTGCTCAAATTGAAAGAAGATCTTGAAGCCCTCCAAAAAAAAATGGAATCTTTTAGATCCACAAAAGAAGATAGAACCAATTCTTTCGCTGATCCTTATCGTATTGCAATTCAAGGTCTAAAAGAGACTTTTAAATACCTTGATAACAAGATAGAAGAATATATTTTATAAAAAAAATAAACAAAATTTAGAATCAAAAATTTGGTTTAATCTATCTGGTCTAATATTCTATAGTTGAATATTCTTTTACCAAAAAGTATGATTCTAATCTTCTTTGTTTCTGAAATCTTGGTGGATTTGTATTTTTAATATTTGAGGATCTTCAAAAAAAAAATAATAAAAAGGGAATTTAAAATTGAAGGAATTTTTAATAAAAGAGGAACTTTGAAACTCCTCCACTTAATTGATTGAAATCCCTAAAATCATTTTCCGAAGAAAATTTATTAAAGAAATCTTGTGTAAAAACTTGATATTTATATTGGCAATATTTCAATACTTTTAAAAAATATGTCACAAAAAAAGAAACAATAATCTTTACTTTTGAACACTTTTTTTTATTTATTAAACAAAATTTTTTTCTTAAAATACAATCAAAATTTTTCTTTCTCGGAAAAAAGAGAGGTTTTTTTTTTAGAGACCAAATCTTGCAAATCTCATTATAGTATTTCTTGATTTATCAGAATTAAGAATATAATAGCCGATGATCAATAATACAATTGAGGTTGAGTAGAAAAGATTCCTAGATGGAACATCTATCTTTTTTGGCTTCAAAGAAACTTGAAGAGATTCATACTGCTCAGCATTGAAATTACATTGTTGAGAGATTCCTGTTTTCTTGGAAATAAAATTGAGAACATTTTCAACTGTTTTTCTCTTATTGAGCTTCTGAGCATTCATGATCTTTTTTTTGTTGATGTAAAGCAATGTAGGAAAGGAATAGACCTAATAATAGAAGAAAGAGTAAGATGAGTAAAAATGAATTTTTTTTTTTTTATATTATAAGAAGTGGGTCAATCTTTGAAGATTGAATTGAAAGATTAAAGATTTTTCAAAATTAAAAAAATAAAAGCTTAAAAAAAGTTTTCATAAAATATTCTTTGTATCATTTTAGTAATAAAGAAAAAAGATTTTCTTACATTCATGAAAATATAGTTTTTCATTAGATCGTAGTTCTTGTCACCATCTATCATGAAGAATTTGGTATCATTGCTGAATTCAAAATGCTTGGAGGCAAAATCATAAACAGGAGAGAAAAATTGGGAGAAGGCACATCCCTTTGAAAACACCTAAAATAAAAAAGATTTTAACAATTATTCAATTTATCAACGTATTTAAATAGAATTTAATTATTTTTTTATAATTTGCTAATTATATGATTTATCATTTCCAATATGAATTAATTTATTTTATGATTTGTTAAAAAATTTTGAGGAAGTGTTCTTACATTAATAAAGATATGAGTTTCATTGCAATTGTTTATTTGTTGGATCATTTCAGATGCATTATCGATCAATTCTACTCTTGATGGTTTCATAGTGAGGAGATCGTTCGAATAATCATTATCACAATATACAGATGTGGAGTTATCAAATCTACAACCAGCAATCAAAATAATAATACAAAATAAACATGTAAAGTTTATAAACTTCATTTTTTTTTCTCTTTTCTTTTCAAAAAAATCTATTCCAATTTTTTTTTTTATAATTTTTTAAATTATTTATATTTTTCTTTTGAAATATTTTTTTTATTTTTAATTTTTTAGAGAAAATGTTAATCTGAATAATATATTTTTTTCTTCAATAAAAATAAAAAGATGATAAAGATCATATCCACTTTCTAACATTAAAAAATAGAATTCTAAAGTTCAAAACAAGTAATTTTTCTTTTTCAAATACTGTTTTTTTTAAAAAAAAAGTTGAATTAAAGTCAAACATTGTTGTTAAAGGATTTTTAAAAATTAAAATTTTTTTTTTATTGAACAATATGCTAATTAATTTCATAAAAAGAGATGAATCAACTTGTAGTTAAAGAACTCAATTTTCAAAATTCTAAATTTTGTTAAAGGAAATCAATTTTTTAAAAAATCGGATATAATTTACAATCTTCACTGACGTTTTTTTATTCTTTAAGGAAACGGAAATAAATTTATGATTAATTTTTAATTTTCTTAGATGATCAAATTTTATTATAATTTTAAAGTTTTTTCAATTAAAGATAGTATTTTCAGTAAACAAACATCGTCTGAATCCATTAGATTATAATTCAAACTCATTCTTTAAATTTTCTAAAGAAATTTTGAATTCCACCACTGAGAAGAAAATAACAAGATTGCAGTAATTTAATTGTTTTTCTAGTTTCTCCCATTTTTCTTATCAAAGAATTTTGATCAAATGTTGGGAGGAAGATCAATGTGGACCATCATACAATTGAACTTGGTTTGTTAATTGGTTTCCCTTATAATTGTGATAGGTCTCTATAATTATCTTTTAATGGTTATAATTTCATTCAAATTCTTACTCGAAATTGTGGAATTATAAAATAAGATTTATCACACTAAATTTTTTTATTTTTTTCCAAAGAAATTTTTGAATTCCGCTATATTTTTTATATAAGTGTTTTGAAGAAAATGATATGAAATGGAAGCGCCTTTTAAATTAATTGAAGATAAGTTGCAGGAGCCCAACCCTTCTTTCCATTTATCTCTCCCTCCCACCATCCAGAAGGATCTTGTTGAAGAATGTTGATGATAGTATCTTTGGTAAAGTTCAATTCATCAGGAGCGGAGGAATCGTAATCATAAAGTGCTCTAGCTTGTGGACCACTAAAAGATTGAACTTGAGGAGGAGGTGGGAGTTTGTTTGGTCCTTTCATTGGTCCTTTCATTGGTCCCTATTTAAGATATAAAATTTATTAAATGAAATTTGAATTATAAAAGAAAAATATGTACCTTCATTGGTCCCTTGTTTGGTCCTTTCATTGGTCCATCTCCTTTAATAGGTCCTTTCATAGGTCCCTTTTTAAAAAAGAAAAAAATTAAAAGGTTCGGAAGAGAAATTCATTTTTTTTAAATACCTTCATTGGCCCTTTAATTGGTCCATCTCCCTTGATAGGTCCACCTTTCATTGGTCCTCCTTTCATGGGTCCCTTATTTGGTCCCTTTACAGGACCGTTGTTACCCTGAGGAGAAGTGATGTTTTGAGGTTGCTTTTGTGGTTGTTTGAATGGTTGTTTGACGGGTTGGTTGTTGCTCAAAGGAGGAGGAATGTTTTGAGGAGCATTGTTCCATTTAGGAGGAGTCAAGATATTCGAAGAGATTTTATCAGATAACAAATCTTCGTCATTATCTTCTTGCATCTTCTTGAAATGGGATTTAACTTGAACACCTTGTCTGTTTTGGGAAGACTGTTGTTGTAATTGTTTGGTCCAAGAGAGAGGAGTGGTATCAGTGTTTCTATCCAAACCAGGAGCGATCTGGACATTGATGTTCTTTCCTTTTTTGGTAAAGTTGGTGGTAGGAAAGGAAGGATTAGATTGGAAGAAGACACTTCTTTGATCACTTGTCTTAATTTTGTAGGTCATGTTATCAGTGAAATTGATAGGAACATTCTTCTGATACTCATCTCTGGCATATTCAATGATTTTGGTTACTATTTCGGTTTTACGCTCGTCCATCAGTACAGTATCGTAATCAGTAGCATGGATAATAAAGAAAGAGTCTTGAAGGGTGGACAAAGAGATCGAAGTGACAGAACTGTGCTCCAATCTTCTGGTCAATTTATACAAGATATCATTTCCTTTTTTCTTTCTCATTCCAAAATAAATAGCCTTGTTGGTGACAACAAAATCTCTTTTCTCTGGTTTTAATCTTCTGTTAAATTTGAAGTTTTGACTGGCATACACCATGAGATCAGTTCCACCACCTCCCTGTTTGATAGCTTCTTGCAAACCAAAGTTCTCGTTGTAACCCATGTAATCTGCAATGAATTTTTGTTCCATTGACTCTCTTCTTCTTTCCTTTTTACCTTTTAGGAGATCGGCTGCCTTTGCTCTTTCTTCTATTGCCTTTTTCTTCAACTGAAAGTTTCTCCATGCCTTTTGGATTCTGGTGGTGCAATCGTGTTGGAATCTTTCGAGAGATTCTTCGAGGAAGAACAATGTCTCTGGACTTCTCAAAAACACTTTGGTTTTACCTAATTGATATGCATCTTTGGATATTCCAACATCCGCCAAAATTGTTTCTACTCCTTGGATCGCATCTCCATTCCATTCTCCCCAAGTTCCCCAAGTTTTTGGTGATAACTATAAAAATTATTGTTTTAGATGTATGGATATGCAGATATCAATGAATACATTTTATAATTTGATTCAAATAAGATAATATTTTTCTATGAGTATTTTTTAATTGACAAAGGGGAAAGAATTTACCTTTTTATATCTTTTTACGAATCTCTGGAAAGGAGCTCTGTAAGCAAAACCAGCTCTTCTCACTCTGACGTTTTCCAACAAACCCAGATATTTGACCTGATGGATCACACGCTCTCTATCTAAAACTCTAGGTTGTTTTTGATCGTTGGGCTTGATGCAACGCACATAATGCGGGGTACAAGAAGATAAAGCCTTCATCAATTCAGCAGCAGATGATCTCATCTTGAATCCAGCGGTGGTAGGACGTTTGGATGTACTTGCGCTCACATCTTCAGGGAACAAAGAAACCAAGAATTGCATCTCGGAAGATTGGACAGTCTCAATCAAATCTTTGAACAAAGTATCTTTATTCTTTTCGGTAAATCCTGAACATTCATAAGTTACATCACCAGCATAATGTTGCACAGAAAATGCAGTGTTGAAACCTCTCCAATATCTGTTTCCTTGGCATCCTCCACCCATCTTTTGAAGAAATTTGTTATCAGCCTCTTGAGATGAGACAGCATGAGCAGTGGAACAGATATCATCGAGAAGTTGAAAGATTCCTGGAGGCTTTTTACCCTCAATCAAATCACATACGACTTGATTGTTGAAATACTTGATAGGTGTCCATTTGATACCTTCTTCTTGATATTCTTCTTGTTCTGCTTTCAATGTCAACTCGATGAAATACTGTTGGAGCTTCTCATTGACGAAATTGATACAGAATTGTTCGAATCCGTTCCATTGAAAGATTTCAAATCCGAAAATATCCAAAATTCCAATCACAAGATCAGTGGATTCTCCTCCTTGAGATAAAGCTTCATTCACTTTACCAACAAGCCAATCAAACAATCTACTGTAAATTGTCTTTGACAAACTATCTCTAGCAGATCCAGCTGTTATTTTTAAAATTTAAGGATTATTCAGTATAGGCCAAATTTAAGGATATTATAGATTTATTTTGCAAATCATGTTTTAATTTACCTTGTTCTACGTTTTGAGGTGAATTATAGGTGGATCCTCTTTTACTTTGGACTTCAACAACTCTGAATAACATCGCATTCTTGAGAACAGAGGAATCTACTCCAAACAATTTAGAAGCAAGATCTAATTCTTCCAAAGAATTCTCATCTACATTTGCATATCCCTTTTGATTCTCCAAGAAATTTACATTACCAAGATGCAAAATACCAGCGAGGAGCTCAAAAATGTTTTGCTTGATTGTATCAGAGATACCCATCACTCTCATAGCTTCACAAGTAGCAATAAACTCCTCTTTATCATTGACAGTATCTACTTTTACACAAGAGGACTGATTGAGATAATGGAAATATTTAGGTTCATAGAGTTGAAGGGAGGTGAGCAATTCACTTGGTGCACCAAATACCAATTGATAGAAGATGTGGAAATTTCTTTCACCCTCTGTGAGACCCACCACACGTGATTTCTCAAGCAAATAGTTGGTGATTCTACCGCAACATGGCTCGGATCTCTTGTTGAATTGAATCTCAAAATATTTACCAAAACGAGAACTGTTATCATTACGAATAGTCTTTGCATTACCAAACGCCTCCAATAATGGATTGGAGCTCAAAATGACCTGTTTTACATAATCTACACCTTCTGAATTACCACTGGCTGCAGCAATATATGCCATAATCATTTTACTGGAAACTATAAATAAAATTTTAATTTTTTGTCAAAAATAAACCTTTTTAATTCTTATATTGTTCTAATTATAAAGGGGTTATGGGACAATAGATGCTTCTTAAATTATATCTTTTAATTTTTTAGTTCTCTTCTTTATTTTACCTGTTTTTCCTGCTCCAGATTCTCCTGAAATGATAACACATTGACTTTCTCTGTCATTTTTCATATTTCTGAAAGTATCTTCTGATAGTGCATAAATATGTGGAGGATTTTCATGTTGAAATTTTCCATTATATTGTTTCATTGGAGTATTTGCCAATTTTTCATATGGATTTACTGCCAAAAGTACAGGTCCGATATATGTCTATTTTTTATTGATTATAATTTATTGGTTTTTTCATAGTTTTGTTAAAGAAATATAAATATATTAATTTTTAAATATTTTTTTTTTGAGAGGATATTATTAATTTTCTCTTTTTTTTTTGTTGTTTTGGATTTGAAAATATGCTTCTTACATAAATGATACCATTTTGAAATCTTTTTGCTAAAGTCTCTGTAATTTCTTTTTCACTCAATTCTGTCAATAATACTAAATCATCAACACCATTTGTATATTTTGCCTTTATGATTGAATAAAATGGAATTAAAATTTAATGCTTCAATAATTCTTATTTAAAAGATGGGTATAAAAAATAATTTATTTTGAGTATTTTGAATCTATTGTAATGTACCATTTGAATTTATTTGATATTCGCAAAATGTGGTTTGTTTTTAAATATTCGAATGAGAGTAATATTTTTTTATTTTTTAATTTAAAATAAATTATTTTTATTCACATTTATATTTATTTATTTTAGTTGATCTGATACAGTTTATAGCATATTGTAAATGTATTATAGTTCAATATAGAGAAACCGAATATTTATAATAATTTTTTCAGTTAAACAGATATAAAAAAAAAAATCTAAAAAGGAGATGGAAACCTTTTTGGGTAAAGTTTTAGGATTCATTTTCAAATTTGTTTCAAATTTAATCTTTGAAAAACTTTTGAATATATCTTCGTAAATAAATGGATAAAAACCTTAGTAAGATTAAAATTGAAAGGAATAATTATTATATCTTGAAAACTATTGTGAAATAGACCAATAAAGTGAATATTTGCTTCAATAAAAAAAGGTCAAAAAAATTTCTTGTTTATATTTGTTTTAATCACTATCTTCATCCTCTGCCTCATCAAAATCTTCGTCATCACTTGGAGGTGGAGCAACAATATACTTTACTTGTCTAGATTTTGCAAGATCCAATGGTCTTTCATCCTTTTGATTCTTCAATTCTCTATTTGCACCTCTATCTACCAATTCTTGGCATGCACCATCGTGATCTTTGAATGCAGCCATATGTAATGCTGTATCACCCTTTGAATTTTGATGATTTACATTTGCACCATTTTCCAACAATAATTTGATTGAATCAACATGCCCACCTTTAGTGTAAATAAATATATCGTCGATTAAAATCTCTTTATTTGCACATTTGAAGTATAAAGCAATAAAATGTTATTTTTTCCTCAATATATAAATATTTTCAGTACATAATTTTTGTTTTTCTTTGATTTTAAAGTATTATTTATGTTAAAAATACCTCTGGCTGCCCAAAACAAAGCAGTTTCACCCATGTTGGATTGAATATCAACATTGGTTCCTTTTTCTAACTAACAAAAGAGAATTATAAAAAATTATTTGTTTGTCTAACAAATAAAATTCACCTCATCGATAATTTCATCAGTTCCATTTGATTTTGCAAATTCATGAAGATTAATTCTTCCAGTTTCTTCGTCCATTTAAAATCCAATCAAAATTTTTTTTATATAAATATATTTTTCAAAGATATAAAGGAAAAAATGTGAAACAACATAATCATTGGTATGTTGAAATTTATTCAAAGAATATTAACAAATGCAAATGATGGGTAAAATAATTAGAGAATAAATAAGGGGATTTAATATATCCTTCAATTCCTTTTTTGATTCAACTGTATATGGATGTTATCTTTATTATTATTGGAGAAGAGCTTTTTCTCGAGATCTTCAAAGATGTTGACATCATTTTCCAAACAACCCATGAGAATCTCTATCTTCTCTTGATCGAGATTCTGCTCATTATTCTTCAATCTATCCAAATCATCTTCATACTTCTCCATCACCTCACCCAAATAGACTTGTTTGAAGGTTTGTTTCTTGGTGGATTCATTTTTTTCAATCATATTAATTTCCTTTTGTTTCTTTTCGATCTTTTGTTTGTTGGAGAAATAATCATCATAATGTTTTTTATTGCGGAGATTTTTTCTTTGTATTTTTTTCCATAAACCAATTTCTGTATATTGTTTTGTTTCGCTTAACATTGGATTGATTTTCAAATCCAATAGATCAATCAATTCGTTTTGTTTGGAATCTATTTTGGAGCTATTTTTTTGTAATTGGGAAATTAATCCTACCAATTCAACTGATAAATTGCAACTTTTCTGTATCAATTTGGATTTGTTATCAATGTTTGACATATCTGATTTGAAATCAAAAATTTTATATGATGTGAGAAAATGAATGGAATAAATAATTTTTTTTATATACTTGGAAATGATAGATGATGTGCACTATTTTCTTCATTATCTATTCCAATAGCTTTGATCAATTTATTTAATTTCTTTTGATATTTTTCATTTGTATTTTCAACTTTTCTTTTCATTTTTTTTATATTTTTACAATCCAATTTATTTATTGACATTTCCTTTTGGAGCACAAATCCAAAAACACCAAAAAACTTCGATATCTTTGTTTGAAAAAACTGTATTTTTTATTGCGATTTATGTTAAACTTCCCAAGGTGACAATTTTTACATTTGATTTTGAATCGAATTAAGTTTTTTTTTCAATTTGTTGGCTTTTAATTTTCAAATTTTTAATTTAAAAGATTAAAATTTAAAAATCATTTTATCACCCAAATTGAATGCGAAATGCCACAACTCAACATTAATTTTTTTATCTTCTCGTTAGAAGAAGGATTCAACTAAAAAATTTTTCAATCAAATTAAAAAATAAAAAAAAAAAATAGTGAAAGAAAAAATTTTCAATGAACTATTCTGATTTTAAATCTTTTATTCAGAAAATATATTCTCCACGAGTATTATTTGTTGTTTCTGATGAAGCATCATCCCTATGTAATAGAAATGGAATGTCATTCACAGATTTGATCTCTCCATTTTGCAATACACCCAGAAATGGTAATGATATAGATTTCCTGTTGAAAATAATTGAAATATATTTTTATTGGAGAATATATTTTACCCTTTATGAAACAACATAAGGGATAAAATTTTATATTTAAATAAATGAGATATCTAACTATTTATTCATATTCTATTAATCTTTGTTACATTTTACGATCAATCATTCTTTTTCATAAAGATATATTCAAATTATACGATCAAATTTTCAAATATACTTCAATAAAAGATATTGATATTATTTTAAAAAGTTATTAGTCAAATTTACATCGAAATGAAGCGAAATATTATTTATCAAGATCATTCATTCAATAATATTAAATATTCTAACAATATAATACACAAATCCAAAAATATAGTTGATATAAAGCTCGATAATAATGAAAAATCATATAAATTTCAATTGAAATTGGTGGATCTAAAAAGTTCTTCATCATCAGAGACGGAATTCAATCAAATCTTAACAAAAACGATCGAAAAAAATTGCAATCCAGAATATCCTTTCAATTTATCTATCAATGGAGCCAATGAATATCATTCAATAAAAAAAAACCAAGATATCACCCCGTGGTTCACTGAATATTGTTCTCAACACATGTCCAACATGGGAGTTTCAAACCACGAGTATTTTAATCATCCAATAGCTTGTGTAGTAGTAATTTCATCACAAGAACAAGACCTAAATTTGACTGCAAAGAAAATGTATAATAGGTAATTCAAAAATTAAGACGTTTTTGTATGTATTATTTTGAATCCTTTTAACAATTATTAAAAAAAAAAAAACAATAGTACTTCTCCTCCACAAGGAGTATTTCCTGAGGGACAAGTTGATGGAAACATAAAAGTGAGATATGTTTTACTACATGATGATCACGAAGGTGCAACTGACGTTGCTAAAGAAAAATTTCAGAAGAATATGGTTCCTATTTTGGGAAAAGAGTATTGCAGCTTTCTTAAAATCAATTCTCTTAGCTCAATGGAGACTACTATGCAAGGTGGAGTTGCTGTTGAAAGTTTTCTTTCTAAAAATGATTGGGAAGAGATTGGAAATTTCACATCAATGTTATTTTCTCAAGTTGTTTTTCCTCATTTAACTAATGTATATAATGATTTAAAGTCAAAGGTAAATTCAATTGGTTTGAGTGTATTAAGAATTGAAATTAATTTTTCTTTCTAGTTTGAAACCAAAAGTAGTTTTAGTTTTAACTTGGGGTTTTTATTTACGAGAAAGACAACAGAAAAGTAAAAACAATTTTTACTTTTCAGTTTCGTTTTTTAATTCTTTTTCTTTAGTGACAATGAAAGTCGTTTTCAAACAGCTTGTTTAAGGAGAAAGTATGCTGATATTGCCTTTATTTTGCAACAATACGATGTCGCACTAACAAACTACAAAGAATGTCAAGGAGAGTTCAAAAATTCAGTTAAACATTTCGCAGGAACACTCGAAATGATTGCTCTTTCAACTTATCTCAGAGATGAAAATTGCAATCTCACTGATCTCAAAAAAAGTTTCAACGAAGCGTGTTCAAAGTATTTATCTTTAAAGCAAGAGCCCCAACAATTCAGGTTTTTGATGAGAGTATTTTTGTTATCCTCCACTTTGTACAGACTAAAATCTGATCATATCACGTCAAGGGAACAATTGATTAAAGCATCAGAAACTGTAGTTATTTTTATTCATATTTTTTATTCGTGTTTTTCATTCTTTTTTTAGGATTTAACACATTCAACAAATGGTCTCATCAAAGAACAAATTGCATTCTCTTTTCTTAACGTGGAGAAACCTCAATTAAGATATTTCACTTTCTCTCTTTTAGAAGCTGCAAAGAAATTCAAGAATGGAGGGTTGCACGAACATGCTATACGTTGCTACTCTGTAATATATAACATGTACAGAAAGAAGGATTGGGGATTTATTGAGAACAACCTCCAAATCAAACTTTCAAGGCAATATGCAATTGTAAATAAGTATTTGCAATCAATGTATTATAGTGAAAAATTGTTGAAAAATTGTCTTATAACATCTCCTTTCAAACAAAATACCCATTTGAGAGAATACCTTCATGCAGCTGAAGTAAAACAAAATTTCTTTTATTATTTTAAATTTAATTCAAATTTATTAGAAAAATATGGAGTTCAGAAAAATGCCTACTGATGTCAAAATCCCTCTAGTTGATAAATCTTCTATTAATGTATATTTGAGAAACTACGCCACCAAAGAAGAAGCAATGAAGGATCAAGGAACATCCGACATATGGGACAAAATGGAACATTCCCTAATCTTCAAACCATCCAAATCAATGAGCACATCATTTGTTGTTGAAACCAAAACAAAAGAAAAAATATCTGCAATAGAAGAGTATGTTTATGTTGAAGTGGATTTTATAAATCCTCTTTTGGTTCCTCTTCAAATCTCAGACTTGGAGTTGGTAGCTATCTTCAGTGCTCCTTTCTCAAACCCTGTCAAAGGTACACAAAGCGAGATAGGGAAGGACATTTTCGAGGTTGAGACCTATTCATTTATCATGGGACCTACAGAAAGAAAGAAAATCGTTTTTTCAGTAATTCCAAAGAAAGAAGGAAAGCTCAAAATAGTTTCCCTTGCTTATAAACTCTTTGGTGTTGATGTTAGGAGGAATCTCACTCTCAAAAAGATCAGACTCAACAATACACCTCAACAACAACAGGGAATTTATTACGAAGAGAACAAAAAGCTTGACTTGAGAGTTTGTGGTGAAATGCCTCTCCTTGAAGCTTATTTCGAAGAACCTTTCCCTGAGAATATTTTTGAGGGAGAAATTTGTAAACTTGTTTTGGTTATCAAGAACATCGGATCTTTGGAGACTTTTTCCAATCTCTGCATGAAGATATCTCATCCAAAGTTTTTCTTTTTTGGAGAACCGAGAGATGGAGATTCGCCTTTCATTAAGAAGAAAGATTTCGAGGTCATGTCACAACAAATTATTGATAATCTTCCCAAAGATAATTCCCTTGTTAAACTCAATTTCAACAGACTGGAGATTGATAAATCCATCAAAATACCCGTGTGGTTGATTGGTTCTAAGGAAGGCTTGCAACATTTTAGATTCTTGATCTATTATGAACCCGACATAGACAACAAAAGCATCCTCCAATCTAGATCATACAGAATAAGTGCTCACTGCAAAGTATCTCCTTCTTTCAAAATAACAACAAGTGCCCACAAAAGTTGTCAAAAGAGTGATTCCTTTCTACTTGGTGTAAAAATCGAGAATATACAAGAGAATTCCATCTTTCACGTAACTCAAATATCTGGCGTCAGTCCTAAATGGATGTTCAAACCTATTTCCGATCAAGAAGTCGTGAGTGTCAAGCCTCAAGAGGCTGCCAACATTTTCTTTCGGGTCGAAAGACAAGAAAAGAAACCTTTTGACAAAAACAAAATCTCTTTGATACACACCAACATCACTTCTCAAAAGAATGGAATAGACTCTTCCTCTCAACCTTTCTTTTCCTTTTTGTCCCAAGAAAAAACTCCTTCCAACTATTATTCTTTAAATAAAGTAAACAGTATCTTGGAAGAAGCACCTGCTCCATTGTATCAAGAAAATGATCTCGATCTCATGATTTTCTGGAAATCTCATAACAGAGTAGGTATGAGTACTTCCCTCAAAGTTTCTTTTATGTCCAATGAAAGTTGGGTCCATTACAAATCCTCTCCCTATCCTAAACAAGAAATGCAATCTCTTCTCTTGTTCAACTTTGACTTTCCCTCCGAATACAAATGTGACTTTAATACAAATCCTATTTGCTTTGTTCCTTTGTCAATTACAGTGGAAAATCCTAAAGATGAAGTTTTGGACTTTTCTTTTGAAGCAGTACCTCCTAATTTTATTCCCTCTCATTTAAAAAACACTTATTCCAACGTCGCTGAAATTTGGGGTACTGGCTTTGTTTGGTCTGGTCAAACTTTAACTAGAGAAAAGCTTCCTCCTAACAGTAAGATTGTCATAAAATTCACTGCTGGTTTTGTTAAGAGTGGTTATTATAATTTGAACAGATTCAAATTTTTACTTTTTTCGAAAGAGGATTCTCCTGAAGTCGAAATTGTTTCAACCAATCAACACATCATTAGAGTGTTTGAATAAATCATTCAAAATGAAAAAAAAATAAACATATTTAAACATCTTTTTTTGATTATGTTTCTTATATTGAAATTTGAGGGAAAAAAAAAAATTTTATTTAACAAAGAATCCTATTTTTCAATTAATTCTTTATTTTTCCTTCACTTTGAAATGTTGAGTAATTTATAAATTATTACAAATCATCCTCTTTCAAACAAAAGAATAGCGAAATGATAAAATAAAAAAAAATTGTTGTCAAGTATTTTCATAAAAATAAAAAAAAAAAAATGTTATTTGATAAAGTAACAGCATTTGTAGATAAAAATGTACATAAAAGAGATGAAATGATAGAATTATTGAAAAATAATGGAGCAGAATTGATAGAGGAAGAAGGAAATGAAAAAACACAATATCACGTGGTGGAATCATCTGAAATGAACATTGTAAAAAACAAATAAATGAAATGAAAACTGATATAATTTGAAAAATGAAATAGATAATATTTATTGTGAATATAAATACACCTATCCAATATTTTATAAAATAATTATTACAAAATAGACTTTTTTTTTTAAATTTTGCATCTTATAACGCATATCATATAATCAAAAAGGAGAGCATGTTTGTTAAAATAGAAGATAACAAACCAAGAATATTGGGAACACAATTCATAGTAGATAGTGTAGAGAAGGGATTGGGATTGAGAAACGATGCGAAATATCCATTGAAGAGCAGAACATTGGAAAAACAGAATGTATGTGTATGTCAAAGCATGGAACCAAGATCCAAGCTGTACATGAAGATAATAATGATGAATGGAAAAATAGAGCAGACAACAAATAAAAAGACAGATATAGTGATATCAGAGACAGGATACAGCAAAGAGACGAGAATTGCATATAATCTTGGAAAAGTAGTGGTGAATGCAGAATGGCTGAATAAATGTTGGGAAAATTCAATAAGGGAGATGACAGAGAAATATGTGGTCTCTCCATTGACAGGATGTAGGATCTCCTTGACTGGATTCACACATAATGCAAGAAAAATAATGAGCTCAATCTTGACAGAGATGGGAGGTCTATATTCGCCAGATCTGACCAAGACATGCACCCATCTCATAGCAGAGCAGAGATCGGGCATTAAATATCGCTATGCGATCTTATGGGGCATCAAGATCGTCAATAGCAGTTGGTTGTTTGAATCGAGCAACCATAACATGTGCATGGAGGAGAAGGATTTCTCTTTGGATTCCCGCAAGAAATATTACACCTCCTCTGATCTCACCTTTGCCAATCTCACCTCTTCCTCCAATGGAAAATCCACCACCACTTATGATAACGAAGCAAATAAGATCCATCGTGTGAAATTTCCCCTCAAATCAAACAATCCCCTCCTTGGCTCCATCAATCCCGGTGGCGGATCTAAGAAGGCAGATCCTAATGGCGTTGGTAAGGAGATCACACATCCTCCCATCCTCAATCTCAGCTCCAATCCCAACTCCTCTTCTTTGAGTTTAACACCTCTCAATCAGGATAAGCAATCACGGTTGCAAAGAAGAAAATCCATTTTGGAGAAATACAGACAATTTCAACTTGACAAAACAGAAGGTTCCCTTGATCTTTCGCGCAAGACAGATAATCCCACCGAAGAAGAAAATGATTCCAAGAAGATCAGCTCTTCCAACCCTCTCAACAATAATAGCTCCTCCCTTTCCACCATCTCTCCAATCCAATCGATCTCCCTTCTCCAATCCACATCTCATTCCCAAATCATCCCTCCCTTTCCTTTGCAACAACAACAACAACAAAACACCAAAAACACCTCTCCTAATGGCCCATCTTCTCAATCACACACCACCCCAATGAATGATCATCTCCCTTCTTTCGACTCCTCCTTCAACCCTTCTTTCGGAACTTACCCCTCTGGTGATCTATCCAACTCCAACTTTCTTTTCACTTCTAACAACTCCCTCCTCAACAATAATCTCTTGAACGACCATTCCCTCATCAACACCACCCTCAACAATCATCTCAACCACAACGATGACAAAAACCATTCCAACTCTAACCAAAACAACGAAGAGGAAAATAACCATCCCAACTCGATTTTGGACGAGATCCCAGGCCTCATCGACCACATTAACCAAAATGAAGAGATGGTCAACAACAATTTTATCCAGAACCCCTTTGACGATCATCACTTCATCAATGATACCAACCACAACAATATCCTCAACAATAAACTCAACAAGTTGGACAACATCAATACCAAGCTCAACAACATCAACAACAGCCTTACCAACCTTCAAAACAGCTTCAGCAACAATTTGAGCAACCTCGAAACTCTTGCTGGCAACCTCAACAGCATCTCCAACATCAACACTTTGAACTCCATCGGTCATCTTGATCGCCTTGGTAACAAGAATGATCAGTTTGAGTTGAGCGATAAGTCTCGTGGTGTGAAGAGCAAGCCTGGTGTTGACATTTTGTTGAACCTCAAAAAAGAGATGGGCTTTAGTAAAATTTTTCACTTTATTTCAATATTTTTTAGACATGTTCAAAATTTTACAACAGTTTAAAATTTGTTAGTTATAAATTAATATCCGCTAAGAAAGTTGTAAATTTTGGACATGTCTAAATATTTTTATTCAATATCTTTTAATTTTATTATTTTTCTTATTTATTTTTTTAAAATTAATTTTTTTTAAAGGTGATAAAGATGAGAAAAGTAATATTCTCAAGTTTCAGTTGGAATTGGAAAAATACAAAAAGAAGAGATTGCAAGACAATCAAAGATCAACCGACATGCTCAAAAAGAGAAAAGTTTTTGATGATTTTTTCAGCCCGGAGCCTGTTCATTCTCGTGTTGAAAGTTCTCAAAAACAATTTTTATTCAAAAATTTCTCGGAAAAAAACGATTTTTCTTTTCAAAATCAAATTACTACTCAGTTGCCAAATACTCTTGATAAAGTTGACAACAGATGTAATTTTCTTATCAGCAACTTGCTTAATGTAGATAGTGTATGCTCGTTGTGTGATTCTGCTTTTCAGAAAGAAAACAAGGTTGTTTTTGAATATTGTTTGGGTTTTATTGCTAACAACTATCTCAAAATTCCTTTTGAAAATTTCTCTTTTCTTGGAAATCCTATCAAAGAAAAATTGCAACTTCACTTACCCACTGGATTTTTCAATCAATCAAATATCGAATCTGTAAACAAATGATCAAAAAAAAGAAGAAGAAAAAAAGAAAGAGGAAAAAAAAACAATAAAACAAGAAATTTTTTGTTTTTTTTTTAGAACAATTTTATTCAAAATTCTTTTTTTATTTTTGTAAAATAATTAAATTTTCATTTCTATTATTTAATTTTTTCTTATATTTCTACAAACTCATCAACTTTTCTTCAAGTGTTTTGATGTAATTCTCTTGATCATCTTGTAACTTTTGCATATCATCTATTTTTTCAGCCAAGTTCCTCTTATCTATTTCCAAAATCTCAATTTTTGATTGAATTTGATCCATTGACTCTTGTTTTTCCATAATTTCTTTGTTTGCCAAATTCAACTTATTTATTAACTCTTCTTTCCCATAAAGATCGTTTGTGATCTGTATGATGGTATCCTGCAAAAGCTGGTTTTTCGTATTGATCAACTGAATCTGTTCATTAGTTTTTTTGTTTTCATTTTCAAGGTTATTGATTGAATCTTCACTTAATTGATTTTTGTTTTTCAAAAACAATAATTCTGAAAATAAAAATAATAAAAATGAAAAAATTAAAAAAATAAAAAATAAAAAGTTTTTTTTTTACCATTTGCAGTGGTTATTCTGTTTAATTTCATTTCTTCCACTTTCTTTCTTACTTTGTCAAAAACAAGTTTTTTATCTTCTTCCATCTCATCTATCTTCTTTTTCTTTTCATCTAACTCAGTTTGCAATTTCACAACTTTTTTATTCTCAATTTCCTTTTTGACAGACTTTGGAGTATCTAAAAAATAAAAAATTAAAATTAAAATAATTAAAATTAAAATCATTAAAATTTAATTAAGATTAAAATAATTAAAATAATAGATATTAATTTATTTTACTGTTTCTAGGAGTATTTAGGGAAGAGGGTTGCATCTTTATTTCTTCGATTTCTTGATATTCTAAAGTTCTCTTCAGGGACTGTATTTTTAGATCCTTTTCCAGCTTTGCTTTCTCCAGATCCTCTATCTTTATTTTGGCTATCTCCAAATCTTTCTTCATGCCAACTTTTCGATACAAAAAATATTTCAAAAATTAAAAAAAATTTAAAATTAAAACAAAATTAAGATAATAATATTTAAAATTAAAATTAAGAAAAAAAGATAAAATAATTGAAAATTTTTACTTATTTCTGTTTCTGAGTATTTTGGAAAAAATTCAAACTCTATTTTGTTTTCTAAAAAAAATAAAAATAAAAAATTGTTTTTAAATTTAAAAACAAAAAAAAAAATAAAAAAAATGTTTTAAAATAATTTAAATAAAAATTTTTACGTTCACTTAGTTGAGTTAATGCTTCGTCCACACTGAGTTGGAGGTTGTGATTCTCTTCTTTCAAGTCTTGGACAGTTTTCTTGATAGTGGAGATGGTTTCCTGAGATTCTGACTTTGTCTTTTCCAATTCATTAAACAATCTTTTCAATTTTTCTTTGAAGTTTGATTCTATCTCCAATTTTTCTGTTGCAAATTTTTTTTTTTATTAATTGTTTTTTATTTTTAATAATTGTTTTTGAAATTTTTAAATTTTTAAAATTTTATTAATTATCAAATGAAATAAATATAAAATAAAATTCTTGTTTCTGTTTTTATATTTCATTCCACATTTTTTCAATTTTTTGATTGATTTTGATTTTGATTTTGATTTTATTTTTATTTTTATTTCTATTTTTATTTTTATTTTTATTTTTATTTTTATTTTTATTTTTATTTTTATTTTTATTTTTATTTTTNTAGGTGATAGATGAGTAAAGATAGCTTTTCAAAAGATTAATTTTTTTAGAAAAGTTAGGGTACAGTTTTTTAAGAAGGAGAAGAGTATGTGCTGCTTTTGTTAAAACTTCAGACAGGTTATTAATGATTCCTTCTTTTTTAAAGTAGAAGCCTAGATGCCTGACTTCTCCCGAGTGCTGTTTGATTCCTTTAATTTCAGGTAGGAGTTCCATTGTTGATATCAATTCACTTTTATCGTTGTTGAGTTTGGCATTGGAAGCTTCCTCGTAAATTTTTGAGATTGCCAAACATTTCTCAATGTTTTCCTTTGTTCTACTTAGCAAAAGTAGATCATCCACAAATCCCACTAACTTAACTTCAATATTCCATGAGAGTTCAACTCCTCTCTTCATGAGTTTTCTATTCTTATCTTGCAAAACGCGAAGATGTCTCTGGGCATGTAAGAGCAGAACAAAAAAGAACAAAACAAAATGAAGTTTCTATATTTTTGCCTCCAGTTTGTTTGTTTTGTCAATGCATTGATGATTTTAGGGACAAATGCTCTTGTAAAGGTATTCTTGTTTGTTTTTATTGCAAAAAAGTCTCTTCTTTATCAAACTGGTCTCCAACAAGTCACCACTTATACCCTCATGTCTTTAAAAAATCTGTATTTCTCCTTCTTCTTGCTTTGAAAGGTTTTGAGAAGCTATTTGGAGGATTACAGTTGCCCAAAGTACTCCAAAAATATTTGATTTTCTTTTTATGGAAATTATTTGTTCAGTTTTGTTGTTTTTAAAATTTTTTTATTTTTAATTTTTTGAAAATATCAATTTTCTTTTAAAACAAGCATAAAGGTCCAAAATCCTTTACTCCCATTGATAAATGAAGTCAAAAGACAAAATTCCCATAAGCCTTAAGAATATTTTCTTATTAGTTGATCCATGAAAAAAAAAAAGTTTTGAAAATAAACAATCATTATTCCTAATCATTTAATTTGTAAACAGACTTTTTAATATTTCAGTGATCCAATCATAATGAACAAAACTGGTTTTGGTATTTTGAAAACTTTGTTGAAACAAGAAATCCTTTTCAAACAAAACACAAACACTTTTACTCTATCTTTAAATTCTTTTGTAAAATATTTGTGTTCTTCTGGAGACCAATCCTATTTAAAATTAATTTTTAAAATGCAATAAAAATTGAAAATAAAAATTTGTACAAAAAAAAGAAGATTGTTTTGAATCAATTTGACATCATCAAATTCAAGTCTGCAAGCGATATTTTTGTCAATTGTATCTCCTAATCCTAATTGATAATTTTCACTGTATCCACAAACAAATATTTCTTTATTCCCTAATTATAAAAATTAAAAAATAAAAATAAAATTAAAAAATATTTTATTTTTACTGTCAACAAAAATAGAATGATCATATCCAGTTGTAATGAAAGAAATGTTTTGAAGATTAGTTTTTGTAAAAGAACAATAGTCATCACTATTTCCTAATCCAAGTTGTCCATATTCATTAAATCCACTTCCATAAACATCTCCTTCTCCTAAAAAATTTTTAATTTAGTAAGTCCTTATTTTTTTGTTATTTTAACAAATATTGACAATTTTTCAATTTTTTTTTCTGGGTTTTAATTCGAAAAAGTTTTTTTTTTACTTGTTAATATGAAAGTAAAATATCCACCACAATGAACAGATGAAATGTTTGTATAAGAGTTTATCGTTTGAATTTCAAATGTAGTATCGATATTCCCTATCCCCAATTCCCCATATAAATTATTTCCAAAACATTTCAAAATTGTATTTCCTTTTTCTTCTCCTTTTTTGAGTTTTTTTTTTAATAATATTATTTGATTTTTTGATTATTTTTATTATTTTTTACGAGTTAATATGAAAGAAGAATTAATTCCACATGTTATAGAAAGAATATTAGAATCTTTTAATAAAAGACGAGGAATATCTACAACACTTATTTTTTTTTCAAATCCACATTGTCCAAAATTATTAGATCCCATCACCCATACTTCTCCATTTTCTTTTTAAAAGAAAATTAAATATTTTATTTTATAATATTAAAAAAAATTTTTTATAATTTTATTTACTTTTTAAAAATAAAACATGATGATATCCACAAGAAAAAGAAATGACATTATCAATGTTTAATTCTGTCAGTCCATCAGTTCGTCTATTTAATTCACCCCAATAACCACTCCAATATATTTTCCCATCATCTAAAAAAATTAAAGTAATATTTCGTATTAAAATTTTATAAAAATAAAAATAAAATAATGAATACCTTTTTGGAAAACAGTCAGTGAGTCAGAAGCACAAATTTGAGTCATATTAGAAGAAATGAATGTAAATGTTGATATTTCATCATTTTTTATTCCTAATTGTCCACAATTATTTAAACCTAAATAAATTAAAAAATTATTGAATATTAAAAAAATGGAACATTTCAATAATCTTACCACAACCATATAAGTTCCCTTCATCTAAAACTATTTTAAAATATAAATGATAATTTAAAAAAATTTACATTCCAAATAAAAAGAATAATGCACACCCAAGACTATAGACTTTATTTTGGGGTTGTTCATTATTTTGGTAGGTGTTTGTACATTACTTGTATTTCCTGTTCCACATTGACCGCAACTATTACTCCCAAATGAATAAACATCCCCATTTTCTAACAATGGTTGTTGTTAAATCATTTTTATTTTTTAAACTTTATTTATGTTACCTTTCAAGAAAATGTTGTGTTGAGAAAAACAAGAAGAAGAATTTTGTTTCATTTTTGAAATTCTTTCAAATAAAAGATAAAATGATTAAAGTTAGAAGAACATTTTGTATAATTATTATCTAGAGATGTTCAAAATTATACATTAAAATTCTTAATATCTGCTAACAAAGTTGTAAAATTAATAATGGTATTTGAAAATTTTTTTGTGAGAATTAATATTCTTGATCTAATTTGGATCAATTTTTTATCTCATTAGGTACTATATAATTGATCAATTTGATAATATGATTATAATAATCAAGCCTAATTGATCCGATTAAAATTTTAAAAAATTATAAGAATCTTCCAAAAAAATTAATATTCAATTTATGTTGTTTATGAGATTATAAAGGAATAATGTATCATTTGAAAGTAAATATATTTCCTTTTTGATATATTTATTCTTTTAACAAATAAATCATTTTTTAAAAGTAGGAATGGATAGAAAGATTCATTGTTTTACCTCAAATAACCAATATTTTTTTTTTATTTTTTAGATCTAATAATTGATCTAAATGATCAAACAGAATATATTAGTCATTTTTCTTATATTTCATAAATAATTAAAAAAAAATGTTTGATGAATTGTTAAAAAAGAAAGAAATTTTGAAAAAGAGCGAGACAAATGAGAAATCAGTATTGAATTTAGTAGGATCTAATTTCCCACAACCACCAAAACAAAGAACATGCGTGCTGATATTGAGTGGATATTACAGGCCATATCAGGAATTCGTAAATTAAACATTCCATTTCATATTTTGGTTTATTCATTAGATTATATAGCTTCATAAACAAGTAGATAAAATATTGTTGACAAGCAAATCAACCATCGAAACAAGTAAAAATTATATTCAGGATTATATCAATTAAACATTGTTAATTCATAGTGGACAAAAAGGCATTATCATTCTATAAGCATTTTGAAGGGTAATATAACAATGTAAATTATTATATAAGAAATCAGAAACTCAAATAAAATTAATTTGATAGATTTGATAACTATGATACAAATCCTCTTTTGTTATACAGAGCAACAAAATTGCATTTGGAATATAATTTCACAAGCGTAAAAAAAAAAAAATTTTGGTGAATAAAAATTAAAAACATTTTCAAAAAAGATAATCGCATTACATGAAGAAGATCTAATTAGAGCTTCGTTTTTGAGAGAAACACTGAAAATAGAACACGGACAAAGATCAGGGCAAGCGCTGAGATTCAGAGACAAAGTTGAAATGAAGAATAGGTTGTTGGAGTCAAACATACAAGTTCCCAAATTCAAAAGAGTCAACGAAATGACCGATGTAATTCAATTTATAGAAGAAAATGGATTACCTGTTGTTGTGAAACATACAAAAGGTAAAAAAAAAGAATTAGAATTACCTGTTATTATTTTTAATTTATTCAATATTTTTACCAATCATTAAAATAAAATTTTTTAGGTTGTGGTTCTGTTAATACATTTATTATCAAGGAAGAAAAACATTTATTGTCTTTTTTCGAGAAAATGTCCAATATAGAAAAAGGATACATGATCGAATTGGAAGTTGAAGAATATATAAATGGGGAAATGTACCATGTTGATGGATTTTACCATCAAGGAGAAATAAAATTGATTTGGCCTTCCAAATATATAGGTCTTTGTGTTGATTTTGATTCTTTAAAGTAAAAATTTTTTTTATTTAGTTATTTTGAAAAAATAAAACATTGTTAAAAAGATTCTTAGGTGGAGTTAATCTTGATCCTTCAAATCCTCTCACTTTAAAATTGAAAGATTATGTTATAAAGGTAATCAAAGCTTTGGATGGAGGAAATTCTTTCCCTTTCCACGCAGAAGTTTGGGTAACAAATAACGAGGAACTGGTTTTGTGCGAGATAGCATCACGTATAGCAGGACCTCCAATAGGAAAGAGCATTGAGATGCTGTGGGGATTTGACATGTACAAAATTTTCACAGAGTATCAAGCCAATGTCGAATTTCACAACAAATCTGTTCTAACAAATTATGATCAAAGAGAGGATCCTGAAGATCTAATTGGTCATTGTGCTGTTTATCCTAGAAAATACTCCAAACTTGTAAAATATCCTACAGTTGAGCCTCCTTCTTTCGTGATTTATTATGCAAAACTTTTTGAAGAGGGAAGTGTGGTCACCAAAATAACAGACAGTGCAAACTTTGTTTCTTTGTTTTTGGTGATTGGGAAATCCGAAGAAGCAATAAGAGAAAGAATACAAAAAGCAATAGAATGGTTTGAAGAAAACACACTTTGGGAAGAAGTTGAAAATTAAATTAATAAATAAAAAAGATTTTTTTAAAATAATTATTTAATTTTAATTGATCCCAAATTGACTTTGTCTACCAAGTTCTATCAACTTTTTCACTTGGAAAACCTCCTTTTAATTCAAAAAAAGTGGAAACACCAGAAACTACTAGCAAACCAAGACCAAAATAGTGTAAAATTCTGGAAGTTTTTCTTTCTTCTTCAATGATTTCGTTTCTTCTTTTTTGTGCGAAGATGCAAGGTTTCAAAGAAGAAGCGCCCTGATCAGTAAGAACAACAGTGTTGTTATGTTTCTCTACATAACCAAAAACAGTAGAATAATATCTTGGTCTGTCATCTTTTATAAATAAAATAAGTATTAATAAAAATAAAAATAAAAATAAAAATAAAAATAAAAATAAAAATAAAAATAAAAATAAAAATAAAAATAAAAATAAAAAATAATATTCTTACTGTCTTTATCATCAATAGGAAGATATCTCTCAACCTTCCAGATTCCCTCGACAACTCTTGAAATTTCACCAACAATAGGAGTATTTGAACTCTCTTGTCCCAACCCACCAATGTTGATATTAATGTTGCTTCCATTGTTACCATTGTTATTGTTTGGCAAAGGGTTCTTTTGGGTGATGAGAGATCCATCAAAGTAGGAGGTGGAGATGTTGAGTTCAATGTTTCCCTTAGTTTTGGAATCGAAAAGACCAAAATTTACTCTGCTTTCGTATGGTGGTGATACTACATTCTCTTGTGTTTCTGTTCTTCTTGTATATATTCTTCTTGGGTTTCTTGTTTCTTTTTATTAAATAAAAGAAGATTTGATAAATTTTAAATAAGAACAATTGCCTTTAAAACTTCTTTATGAAGTGTTAAATAATCTATATCCTTATATTTTGGATTCGATATTCGAATCAATGATATTCGAATTATTTCAAATCATTTAAACATTATTTTGCTGTGATTTAATAATAACCCATTTTATAAAGACATTTTAAATATTTTGATAAAATTAAAGGATATTTTTGGTTATTTTTTATACTTTGTCCAATTGTTTGTTCATCTTGATATGTCACTTTTACTCTCTCGACAATACTGGAGATATTGAGTACTGTATTAATTCCTTTATCAGTTTTGATGTATTTTCCATCTTGCAAAGGCTGCACAATACCACTCAAAGAAACATAATCTCCATCTTGTGCTTGATTGATTGTCTCATGGTTATATTCCTTGCAATTTGTATCCATGTTGATGCTTCTCTTCTTTGTTCTGATGCTGAAATAGAAAAGCACTGCAGAGGTAATTCCTAAGAGAATTCCTCCAATTGGAACCCTTAATTTGGAAATTTTATGTTCATCATGATGGTGATTTGACATTTTTTATTCCTTTTTAGGATCAAATTTTTTTTATTTATTTTTTATTTATATTCAAATTTTAACAGGCACCGATTTTTTTAAATGTTCAAAAATCTCTTTTTTTAATCTTTTTTCAAAGCTAACCAGATCAGAATTATGTTATCATCCTTTTATTTTAATTTGATAATATAAAATCAATTTTAATATTTAATTTAAATTAAGGATGAATTAGCTTGACTGGTGATGAAAAAGGAAGATAATCTAAATTTATCAATCATAAAAGACATGGATTTAATTCTTTTTTTTGACTTGATTGAAAATAACAAAAAAAGTTGACAATAAACCAAAAGCAATCCCCACAAAAAAGAGAACAATAGATAAATTCTTTTTGATTTTGCTTTTGGTTTCATAAGGAAATTTCTTGGTGAAAAGAAAATACATCAATGAAGGCAAAACATAGGTGCCTAATTGAATAAAAATTATAAGAAAAAAAAGCAAAAAAATGAGTTGAGATTGTTTACACATAGTAGAACCAACAGCACCCGTTAAAGAGAAAATAAATCCTACAGAAGGAGCGAATATTCCCAAGACATAACTGATAGACATTATTAAAATGGTTTCTACAAAGTATCTTTTACTTTTTGAAGGTATATTAGGATTTTTCTTATCAGGAAAAATTAAATTATCTAAACTGTTTCTTGCTACATTTTAAAAAAATAATTCTTAAACCAGATTATTTAATATTTTTCCTCTCTACTTACCAGGATAATTTGTTGTTGGGTAAGTTAGCATGATGGACAAAAGTAAACCTACTCTTACAATATCCACTATCACTTTGTTTTGAGGATAAGAAAGAATAATATCGCTTTTGGTAGCTTCAACAAAAGTCTTTTCAAACAATTTTTTTTTCAAAAGTCAAGATAAATAAAGAAAGTTAAGAACAAAAAAAAATTTTTTTTTACAAGGTAACCAAATAGTGATACTAAAGTGTAAGTAATAAAACATATTGAACTAGAGAAATGAATAGCGACTGATACTTTTTTATAATCAGAATACTCTCTTGCAACAGTCAAAATATTAGTGTGACCTTTCATCAAAATAAAAAATAAAATAAAAAATAAACTAAAATTTGTTTACAAGAATAAGAAAAGGTGGCAATAGATAAGACGCTGAAGATGTCCATATTCAACCTAAACAAAATAGCTTCTCCTTGTTTCTGATCTTTTCCAATATCCGTTCCATATCCAACAATCACAAACACAACAAAAGACATCACAACTATTTCAAAATAAATAATAAATAATATTAAATTTTTAAAAAAATTTAAAAATTTTATTTTGCCCACAATAGAAAAAAGTGATGTAAAACGTAATTGTGACATTTTCTTAAAAAGAGATAAAGGAAGTAATACAAGCAGAGCCAAGATTGCAGTATAAAAAGGCTTTGAAATGTACCAATGATGTTCTCCAAACAATCTAAATAGTGGATCACCTTTACAAACAAAAGAAAAAACTTTAAAATTTAATTATAATAGTTTGATTATAAACCCAAAAAATCTCCAATAAGATGAATATAAGAAATACACCCTCCCAAGTTAATTATAATGATAGAAATCTTTACTACAACTCCACCATATTTTCCCAAATAAAAAGAACCAAGATCTTTTTTGAAAAAATAAAATTAATCATAATGTAAACAAATTAAAGACTTGTTACCTTCATAATCAAATTTTTTTGGATGTGTCTTTTTATTATTAAAATAATTTCATTTGAATGATTTAAATACAATTTTAAACCTCTATCAATTTTGCACTCAAATTGGTCAATAGTTGAAGTGTAAAGTTTGCCACTATCGCAAAAAGAAACAACACAAATAAACCAAGTATAATTCCGCATTTATAAAAAATGTATGGAAGACTATGATTTTTTTAGTGAATATTGAACTTTGATTTATTATATTTTTTACCCAAGAACACCTTTATAAAAATATTGTATTTGAAATGACAAGTAATTTTTATCTTTAATTTGAAACCTGATCCTATTGTTGCATTTGCTGATAACCGATGTGATTTGTGACAATTATATAAATAATATTCGTTTTAAAAATAAAAAAAATTAAGACCTAAATTAAATACTGCAGCATATAATGGAGGATCACTTTTCTTCTCATTCAATACTTGTGAATCATCTATCATGGGAATATCATCCTCATATTTGTCCATCAATTTTTTTTTATAATTAAAAATCACAATCCAAATCAAAAAGTATAAAAAAGATGAGTGTAAACAGTCAAAATATCAAACAAAAAAAGAAATTTAAACATAAATAAATTTTATACATATCAAATTTAACGAAGGCCAAAAAAAATTACAAAAAACAAATATTATCAAACTCATTTGGAGAAAAAAGTCAACTTTTTCCATTTAAATTTCTTTTTGATAGATTCAATCTGAGTGGAAGAATAACCAAACTTTCCCTCAATGGTGATCTCTTGAAGATACTTGCAGATGGAGGCGATACACAAAAGAGAGATGACACCACTACCCTTCAAAATTTTGAGGCGGGAAAAAGTTCTTGGAAAACTTAATCCAACAAACTTATCAAACTTAAAATTACAATATTTAAGCATGAGTTGAGTAGGAAGGCAATAGTTGACAGAATTGGCTACTTTAGATAAAAAATCGATGAAAGAAAAATCGATTTCAAAACCCTTGAGTTCTATGGTTTTACACTTGCTGAAAAGAACTTGGAAGAAAGGAAAATAAACCGACCAGTCATCTACTTTATAAAATTCTACTCCCTCCAAATTTAAAATGATGAGACTTTCTAGAAAAGGAAAGTTTTTTATTAGTTCATCTTGTGAGGATTTGAGAATGGAGATGGGAACGGACAAGTTTCCCAATGAAACATCTCCCCTTAAATAGGTGGTGATTTCTTTGGGAGATTTCAAGATGATATGAGTAATGGAAATGCTCTTGCATTTTTCAGGGAAAAACTTCAAAAGCTTCATGGAGTGGCCGTAAGGTATGAAGAAGCGTTCAAAGATACGAAAAGACTTTAAAGAAGGAGGTAAACTTTGAATAATTTTTTCATTGAGAAACAATCTCTTTTTCATATTTTGTTGAGCATAATAAATATCGATTCTCTCCAATTGAGGAGGAAGTACAGAAAGAAACGAGAGATCTCCCTTTCCCTTCTCGATTTTCTCAAAAGTGCATCTCGAGACTGTTATTTTTTTGAGAGACTTTGGAAGGTTTGAACACCAACCAACTATCGCCATCCGAGAAATCTTCAACCGCTTCAGTTGTTTCATTGAACCCAAAATTTTTGAGCTTTCCTTAGTGACGATGACATTCTTCAAAATGAGTTTTTTCAAAAACTCGCAGTTGAGTTGTGAAGACAAAATAAGTTTGCTGAGTTTGAGTTCTTTAAGCGTCTTGATATCTCCGATAAATTCTTCCAAATTACAAAGTTGTTCTTGTGTTTTCGATTCCTTTTGGGTGGAAACAATTACAGTGAAGCTTTGAAAGTTTTTAGGAAGTTTGTTACGATCATAAAAAAAAGAGACTCTGTTTTGTGATGAACAAGAGATGGTGAGTTGCTTCAAATTTTCTGCGTCCACCAAGTCTATACAAATATTTCCTGTTTTGAATATCTTTAATTTTTCTAACATGTTTGGTATTATTGATACATCCTCACATTCAAATGGCAATCTTATTTGGAGATCTTTGAGGCTTGGATGATTTATCTGCTTCCATGAAAACTTTTCTATTCCGGCGATATATTTGAATGATAAGGTTGATAAATTTGGTAATTTTTGGAATAGTGTTTTCAATTCCATCATTCCCAATGATAGATGGTATATCTCATCCAAATTCTCTGGAAAATTCTTCTTTATCATATTTATTGGCAATACTGCGAATTTAGTATTGGATTGCTTGAATAATCCACTGAGATCCAATATCCTCAAATTTTGGTATTTCTTGAGAATGAATTTAAGCAATTCTTTTTGATATTCTTTCGGATAATCTTCCAATATGATCTCAAATTCTGAAAAATCAATCTTTTTGAGATATTTCCTCACAAATGTGTAAAACGCCTTGCTTGTGGATCCCAATGCTAGAATAGTTATTAGATTAAGATGAGGGATTATCAAATCTGACCATAATTTGGGAGCAAAATGAGGCAATTCAATCTTCATATTAAAATCTACAGTGATAGGAGGTGCAAATAATTTGGCCTTTGTCTTTCCATTTTCTCCTTTATTCAATATATATTTTGTATTTTTTACACCCATAAAGGTTATATTGAATAATTTTTCAACCAATTTTTTTTTATTATTATTCATTATGTCTATCCTCCATTACAATCTTTTTAAGATGAAAATTATCATCAATTTCTTTATCTCCCAAAGATTAATCTGGACATTCAAATTATAAAAGATTTTGTTAAATAAATAAATATTATTTGATGTAAATTCAAAACAATCTTCTTTTTATTAATATATGATATTCACCATTTTTCAAAAGATCCAATTCATCAAAACCAATAGAAAGTAAAGTAGAACCCAAGAAAAAAGTTAAGAAAGAAAGATAAGTCAAAAAAATGAGTTTAGTTTGGGATTTGTAGTGAGAAGACTTTATAACATCCTTGGACACATTGACGAAATCTATTTGACTCTCCGGTTTGAGGTATAATAATGTGGGCAAGTTTTTCAAAAGATTTACCAAAGCATAATTATAAAAATTCGAAAATATTTTCCCATTTTTAATTGCTAGAATGAATCTGTATTTAAAAAGATATTGAACAATAAAAAATATGAATTTTTTTTAAAAATAAAAATATTTTACTCAACAAGTTTTTTCTCAAAGGTATGTTTCTCTGCCACAGCAATCATTTCAAAATGACAGATTTCATAAATGTCAGACAAAACCTTGTCTATGACACCTCCCTTATACAGAAGCTTCAAATAGTCTCTCGACTTCGATACCCAGCTCATTCTCTCAAACAAATAAGCATATCCCAAACTGTTTAGAAGGTAAAAGATCCACAAGTTGTTATCCAAAATCTCCATGTAGAAAAAATGAGATTCAAATTTCGTTAATAACAATCCAAATGCAATCCCAGGTAAGAATATTGGCAATTTTTTATTTTGATAATAATTTTCGAATTGTGGTTTTAATATCTTGTTATATTGTTTATCATTTAGCTTGAATTTCTTCAATGTAGAATCCATATTGCTTTCATTCCCATATTCTGATATCTCCTTCAAAATTTTCGCATCAAGATATTTCCTTCCTTCTTCTTTATTATTATTATCATGAATATATCTTTTTGATAAATGAAAAGATTGATAGAATTTGAATTTATGGGAATAAGATGAAAAGGATTTATTTATCTTTTTGTTATTTTTAAATTTATTGAGGAAGATTTTCATTTTTTTTTTATTTTTAACATTTTTATTTTGAAAAACTCTTTTATGTTATCTGAACATTCTTTTTTTGACATTATTCGAATTTATATTTAAAAAATAGTTTTCAAACTGAGAAGAATCCGTATCATTCCATTTATCTTTTTGAAAAAGTTTTAAATATTCAAAAAAATTCTTTAAAAATAATAAAAGTTAAAAATACCTTCAATGAAATTTGAAATTAAATGATAAACTTCTGCTGGTTTACAAATCGCAGCAGTATGTCCAGAATCGAAAACGGAGGCATACATGAGATTCTGTTTTTTCTTGTACAATCCAGCAAACCTGGTTCTGTCAAAGTCTTTGTAAGTCCAAGTAAAGTTCAAAGTTTTCGAAAATTCGTCTGAAAATGTCCAATTTAATCTTTCTAAAAAAGAAACTGTACCAACATACTATAAAAAATCTTTTTAAAAAAAAAAAATTATTTAATAAATAAAAAAATTTTACGTTGCAAATCAAATCTTTGTCTCCATTGTACTTTTTAAAGTAATTTTATAAACAGATTTATTCAAAAAAAAAAATTATTACAAATAAAATTGGGATTTTTCCCAAAATGAATGGCAATAAATAGCTCGCATCTCTTTCTTCGTCATCATCCAAAGCATCCATAGAAGACTGGTTAAATTCCGAAAAATTGATTTCTTTTGGGACGTGTAATGCTTTTTTAACACCATCTTCATTAAAATAACTTTCTAAATCTCCATTCTTTTCATCATGATATATTATATTGTAAATACTTTTAATATTTGGCAAAGATGTGAAATACTATTTAAAAAAAAAAAGTAAATAAAATTGAATAAGTACTTCAATTTTTGATCACCTTATTTAAAGAATCTTCAAAGAAAAATGCTTGAGTATCTTTATTAAAAAAATATGTTATTTAAAAGTATTTATATTTTAGAATTTATTACAATTTTCTTCATTGATATTTTCTCTCCAACTATTTAAGAGGTAATCTATATGAGAAAGGTTGTCGTTTGGATGTAACCTTGTAAAAATTCAATAAAAAAAGATTGAAAAAAAAATCTTTTATTAAATTAATTAATACCTATAATTTTGGTTCAGAAACGGTAAATAAGATTCCACTTGGTTTAAAGGATTCGTCCCTAAAGAAAATTTAAAAAAAATTTTTAATCTTTTTTAATAAATTTTAAAAATTTTTTACATCCCTGTTTAATTTGTTAAATTACATCTAGCTGTAATGCATTTAAATTTTTTTTTTTACATTTGCAATTATTGCTTTTGTTAAATTAACAACAGGTTTCTCTTGTCTTAGAATGTGATCACATAAATAAGGACTAAAAAGATGATTAAAGATTATTATTATTAAATTCTTATTACATGTATTTTCCTCCATAACTAACACCAGCAGCAACAAAATCCAAAGAAGAATATTCTTTGTGTTTTTGAAAGAAAACTTCCAAAGCTAAATAAATGTTTTCCGCTACATTCTTTGATGTATTCAGATATCCTTCATTCGAATCAGTGTAAGAATATCCAGCTAAAAAAAATAATTTAATTGATGAATAAATAAATAGTAATTATTACCTCCAACCTTTTGTCAATATTCTTTATTATTTATTATTTATTTTAATTATTTTTTTTTACTGGACTGTCAATGTATAATAAATGATAGTTTTCATTCCAACTAAATTTGTTTGGTTCAAAAGTGTTATCCAGTAAAATTGTAAATGGTCCGTTTTGTTGGAATGCATCTATGATAGATCTAAAAAAGGATGAATATCTATTTCAAATATATTATTTTTATGCTTTTTACGAATATCCTGGTCCACCATTTAGCCTTTTAAAAAAAATATATTAAATTTATTTTAATTATTGAACATATTGAATGATATTATACCATAATATAACTTTTGTATTTGGAGATATGTTTCTTGATTCAAAAAATAAATAGAATAAATTTGAATTTGTCTCGTTATTGACTTTAATCAGTCCACTATATGTTTTCTGTTTCATTATTCCGATTTTTGGTAGTGATATTACTTGATCAACTTCATGTCCTGTTATTTATTCGTATCAAATTCACCCAATAAAAAAATTTATATTTTCATTTACCCTATATATTTGTGCAGAATGAAATTATGATCTAGTTATTTCAATAATGTTCATACCCCATATTTATTGATAACTATCACAATGATAATTATGATTGTAAGAATCAATATAGCGATCAAAGTAATTAATAAAATTATATTCTTTCTCGATAATTTAGGATTAGGCATTTCATCTTCTATGTAGATATTCAATTTCATTTTCTATTGAATGAATAATTGCCAACCTCTCAATTTTATTCTGCTTTCAATATTTTTTTTGAAAATAAAATAAAAAATATTAAAGGATGAATAAAAGAAGTAGTTCAATTTCATCAGATATCAAAGAATTCAACTTGCTTGAATCATTACCCAAATCAGTCTTCAGTAAATAAAATTTTTCATACATATATTATCTATTGAATAACAAATTAAACCTCTTGCAATTACATCCAAACTATAAATAGTATATATATGTTCTTTCTTGAATATGGAAGATATAATTCATCGCATATCCAAACTCAATGTAAAATTCAGACAATTATGCAGATCCCAACCAATAATCTATCAAAACATTGATTGTGTGATCAATTCAGTGAGTGAATTCATCTCCTTTCTACAATATGTGAATGCAAAACATCTTGTTCATGGATTATCAATCATATTGAGAAATAAAAAAAACAGTGGAGAATTTGCATTTGGAGAAAGATCAAATTATTTAAAGTAAGAGAAGTATTATATAAAATTATATTTATGATAAATCAAATATATCCCTATAATCAAAAAATACAATAGAAATATATTGATAGAATTTTCAAATCTCGAGAGATTGAGTATCATAACAGATAGTTTATGCGAAGATGTAAAAGTAGATTCAAGATCCACAATAAATCTATCTTCCATCTACCACGATAAACTAAAATTTCTGCGACTTTGCCCAGCAGGTGATTACATCAACAGTGGAAACGATCATTTCATGGAAAAGAAGAAGAGGCAAGTGCAATTACACGAAATCTTGCCCAACTTGGAAGTACTTTGTTTGACAAGAGGAATAAATTCCTTTCATAAAATACAAGGCCACATTTCACAACTCAAAAAATTGAGAATATTGGATATAAGAGGAAATCAGTTTGTAAGAGAAAACACAACAAACATTAATGTGAATACCATATTCGTAGACTCTGATGTATCTCCTTCTACCTTCTCTTCGGACATAAATATAATACAAGATAAATTCTTAGAAAGAAAAAACCACTTTGAAGAATTTAATATCAATCATCTGTATATCAAACACATCAAAGATATTAACCAACAAATGTATCCCATTGGATTGACACCTCTACACTATGCTGTAACTCAATCTGAATACAAAATAATAAAATTCTTACTCAAAAACAAAGCGGATCCCAACTCTCAAATCAAAATTGATCTAAACTCTCAACCTTGGAAGATTAGTGTACCTTTCATTTTTCCTTATGTCAAAGACTTTAAGAAAATTGCTTCTAAATACTCTACTCCCTTACATCTTGCTGCAATTAGAAATGATGTTAAATCTATGAAAATTCTTTTGGAGAATGGTGCTTTTATAGATTCCCTCGATGTAAATTGTAGAACACCATTCCATTTTGCCGCTCTTAAGTAAATTTTTAATTATTTTTACAAATTTAATTATTTATTTATTGTTAGTTCATCTCTTGAAGCACTAGAATTTTTATCAAAGAAAGGAGCAAATAAAAATTTGGTAGACTCCAAAGGATTAAATGCTTGTGTGCTTGCCCTTTATTCTCCCTCTGCCCATTCAACATTAAAATTGCTAAAAACTTTAGAATGCAACTTTAATGTCAAAGATAAAAAGGGAAGGTCTTTCCTCACTCTAGCTCTCTATTCCATTGACGACAAAAACGAAAAAGATAATGATGTACTTCAATTCATTTGTAACATGTCTGGAGAAGATATTATAGATGGCACAGAATTGATTGTTGAGCTTTTGAAAGGTATAAAATAAAATAGAAATAAAATTTATTTTTAAAATTGATATAATATTAAAAAATTTTCAAAAAAAAAAAGATTATGGAAATGAATCTCTCTATCAGTTTGAATTTAACTCTTTATCTTGGATTGCTAAAAATCTACAAGTAGACTTCAAGAAATTGGTAGATGGATACTCTCTTCTGATGCACATGGTCAGCTTTTGTCAGATTTCTTTCTTGAACATGTATCACCAAATTACAGAAAACTCTTATTTCGACAGTAGATTTCTCTACTTAGATACACAAGACAATAATGGAAACACTGTGCTTCATCATGCAATTGTAAATTTTTTTAAAAAAATTTTTTGAAAATTAAAATTTCTTTTTTAATTTCTTTTAGATTCAGGTAAAACATAAAAGGATCAAAATAAAAAACTTTTAAATTTAAATTTAAATAGGGAAACTTGGAAGCTGTAACATATTTTTGAAAATTTTTTTAAAAATTCTCTTCTAACTTTTATTTAAACAAAAGATTGAATTTTTGATTTCGAATGGTGCTGACGTTTCAATAGTAAAATATTTTACATATTGTCATTTTTTAAGTTTTATTTCTTTTAGCCAAACAAAAAATCAATAACACCTTTGTTTGCTGCATTACTTCTCCCAGATATTTTTTCAGAAAAAATCGAAAAAATAAAATCTCCAAGGTAAACGATGTGACCCTTTATTTCCCAACTTTTAAAAAAAACTTTTAATTTTTGTAGATTTGGAATGACAAGAGAATCCCCAAATCCTATTAAATATCTCAATAATATAATGAACATTTTGTGGAAAGCATCTCCAAAAAATTTGAAAAATGCATTAAATATTTCAGATACTAATGGCATTTATCCTTCACATTTGGCAGCCATTTTACTTCCAAAGTAAATCTAATTAAATATTTTTTTGATTCAATTAATTTTTAAATATTACATAGTTGGATTCCTTCGTTTTACAACATAAATCCTGTCGTTGATCAAAAAGACAACTTTGGAGTAACTCCCCTCTTGGCTTGTTGTAAACCCATCAACTCCTCCAGTCTATTCAAGAAAAACAAAGAATGGGCTTCAGACAGAACTTACGAGATCGCAAATTTCAAGAAATTTCAGCTCGAAAAAGAAAAGACAATCAACTTTCTCGTTAAAAATGGAGCAAATTTCAACCATGTTGATGATAGTTTAAACTCTATGTTTCATTACCTTGCAATGCAGAATGAGGGTGACTCTATTTGTCTACAACTATTAAACCAGATCACTCCCTCTAAAGAAATCATAAATATGAAGAACAAAAACAGGCACACTCCTTTGTCTTACTCTATCATCAATCAAAACAAACCTCTTTTTGACATTTTTTATTCTTTGACGAACGATTTCAATTTGTGTCCAATCGGATATAAAGTAAAAAAAAAATTTTCAATCAAATTAATGGACTTTTAAAAAAAAAACCATTTTAGGGAGGATCTTATATTCATTATGCACTTTATTATCTGACTGGGAAAAATAGCGAGTTCAATGAAATAACAGAGCCAAATTGCATATTCGAAGTTCATCCTAAAAAGTTTGACTTGCCTCTCAAAAATTCAATTGTTCGGAAATCAGAGCATTGGTACTCTACATATAGAGATCGAGCCAATCTTGAATATGACATTGACATCAAATATAACCTACAACACAAAAATAACAAAAATTCTTTCTTGTTTTATCCAAGCTGGATCTCCTTACATAATTCAAGGGTAAAACAATTTTTTTAAAAAAAAATCCCAAGATTTATTTTATTTTTTTATTAGGTACAAGCAACTTCAAAAAGACCTTTTACTCCGTACAATGAAAATTCTAACAACTCCCTCGAAATCACTGAAACTCAATATTATATACTCGAAAGACTCATCCATTCTAAAGTGGACTTCAATATTTTAGAGTAAACAAAAAAAAAAATTTAGATTTTTAAACATTTAATTTTTTAAACAAAAAAGTAAATCAGGAAATACTCCTTCCATGATATTTTTTGATAGTTCCCTTTTGAGTAACGACCAGACAAACTTGTTCGAATCATATCAGTCTCCTTACATGAGAAGAAAATTCCAGTTCCAAACAAATATGTTTGGAGTTGATACACAAAGGTATGTATTTATTTTTTTTACATTAATCCCTTTAATTTTGATCGTTTTTTTTTTTGAAGATGTAATAAACTCTTTTACAAATTGTTGTCCAACACTGATCCAAACATTTCCTCCATCAACGGAACCAACCCAGTTATGATGATAATCTCTCACAACTACAACCGGAATGAATCTCTCAAGATCATTCTTGAAAAATACAAAAACTTTCAAGCGTGCGATGTAGATGGAGACAACATCCTCCATTTCTTGTGCAAAAATTTTAAATACCTCGACAAAAACTTTTGTGAATCACTGGAGATTGTCTTTAGCTTTTGCAATGATCCTTCTTTTGTAAATCAAAAAAACAAACAAGATGAGACACCTCTTCACTCTTTGGTTAAATATTTCCCCGATAACTATTCTGTCTCCTCTAAAATCATCTCCAAAGAACTAAAAGACATCTTCTTTGTCAATGAAGATAATCCAATCACGTAAATTTTTCTTGAACTATTTTTTATTAATTTTAAATTTAACTTTAAAAGTATCATGTTGAAAAATGGTGCCAATCTAAATTTGAAAAACAATTACGATCAAACTCCTCTTCACATTGCTTGTTAAAAAATTCTTTTTTTTTTTTTCTTTCAAAAATTATTTATTTCAAATTTTTTATTAGGTGAACATAAATCTCCTTTCTTGATTCCACTCATTAAGTATGCTAAAGATTTAGATATAAATTCTTTGGATTCTTGGGGACTTACTGCAACTAACTACATAGAAAGAAATTTCTCCAAAACAAACTTTTATGGAAAATTCTGGGATGTCTATTATTACTGTTTGTAATAAAAAAAAAAGATAAATTTAAAATTTATTTAAATTTTACAAAAAATCTTTTTAAAACTATTTGAAATAGGTTGGTTTCTTGTGGATCAATATCAAATTTGGATCAGATTGTAACTTATGCAAAAGAAATATTTGAAAAGCACAAACATCTCACCAAAAAAGATCTGTTGATGCTCCTTGAAGATGAAAATTCTTTGCTCGAATTCTCTTTGTATCTCTTGTCTTTAACCTCCCATTTGGACCCTTCTTTGTTTGGATTCATTGAAAATCTTATCAATGAGAAAACATTGACTTTGCAAAAGATAAATAAGATAATCTATTTCAGAAATCACAAAACCTACTCCTATCCATCCCGTAAAAGAAAACAAAGCAGCAGTGATGAAAATACTTTGACCAATACTACCAAGGACATCAAGAAATTGTGTTTTAGAAGTCTAGCCATTGGAAAAATTAACGAGGAACCCGTTGAGAACGCCAGATTTATTAATGGGAATATGATAGGGGGAGACAGAATGTTTCATCCCTATGATTTAGGCGGGATTAATGATAATTTTGATAATTTTATTAGGATAAATAATAATAACGAGCTAAACCTAAACAATAATGATAATCTTGGATTTAGATTAAACAATAACAATAATGACCTAAACAATAATCCTAACAATAATAATAATCTTGGATTTGGTTTAAACAATAACAATAACAATAACAATAACAATAACAATAACAATAACAATAACAATAACAATAACAATAACAATAACAAT
>JAMYWO010000318.1:0-41707 GCA_024220525.1 Cochliopodium minus | reverse complement strand
ATAAAAATAAAAATAAAAATAAAAATAAAAATAAAAATAAAAATAAAAATAAAAATAAAAATAAAAATAAAAAAACTTTTTCTTCAAACAAGAAAACAAGGATATTTTCGGTCTTGGATCAAATCTCGAGGGACAACTGGGATTGGGCAAAAATTAAAATTAAAATTTTCTTTTAATTTTAAATAATTTTAATTTTATTAATTTTGACTTTTATTGATTTAATTTTATTAATTTATTTTAAAAAATATGTAGGTGAATTCTCTTCTAAAAAACATCACGAACCCATTTTGATAGGAAATTTTCCAAGTGTGATCAATATCCATTGTGCAAGTAATTTCTCTTTCTTTATCACTGGTAAATGCTAATTGTATATTTTTAATTTTTAATTTTAATTTATTTTTATTTTTAAATTTTTAAATTTTTTAATTTTAATTTTTATTTTTTATTTTATTTATTTTTATTTTTATTTTTATTTATTTTATTGATTTTAATTTTAATTTTATTTTTTATTTTTATTTTATTTTATTATTTTATTTTTTTATTTTTATTATTTTATTTTTTATTATTTGAAAATTTTTTATTTTGAAAATTTTTTTTTTATTATTTTATATTTTTTTTTCATGATTTTTAATAGAAAAGGGAAACGTTATGGCATTCGGGGATAATTTAGAGATTGGAATTCTGGAATGAATACAAATGGAGAATATGTCAAAGTTCCAACTCTCTTTTAGATTCACGATAATGTAAGGCCATCAGTGCTAAGCTAATTATGCCATGTTTAATAAAATCAAAAATAAGATATAAAAATTCAAAAAAAAATTCATCGAAAATAAATAAAAATTTGATAAAAAAATCCAAAAATGAAAATATAAAAATTTATCAAAGACAATTGGAAATTTGTATGGATGTGGTAAGATTATTTTCATTTTTTCTAATTTTAATTTTTAATTATTTATTGTTTATTTTTTTATTTTTTATTTTATTTTTTTATTTTTTATTTTATTTATTTTTTTATTTTATTTTATTTTTTATTATTAATTATTTTTTAATTTTATTTTTAATTTTAATTTAATTTTTAATTATTTATTTTATTTTTTATTTTTTTATTTTATTTTTAATTTTTTTGAAATCATTTACAAAGGATCAAACAACTATGGGCAATTAGGTTCTGTAAAGGGATAGAAGTCACATTCCCATTTTAATATTGAAAACATAGAACAAGTCAGTTGTGGTCACTATCACTCCATTGCTCTAGATTGTAAAAATAAAAATAAAAATAAAAATTAAAAAATAAAATAAAAAAATAAAAAATAAAAATTTAAAAATAAAAATAAAAAATTTAAAAATAAAAAAATAAAAATAAAAATAAAAATAAAAATAAAAATAAAAATTTAAAATAAAAATAAAAATATAGATGACAAAAAGTTCATATATTTGGAGAAAACGAATTTGGACAAACAGGAGCAGGACATTGTAATATTATTTCAGGACCATACACTCCATCTCTCAAGAACCCCATTCTTCTCATTCAAAATGTTAAAGCCACTGTTGAGTGGAACCCTCAAAATCATATGTTATTTTCGAATACATTCAAATCTAATGTTTTTTGTTTGTTTTTGTGTTTGAAAATTGTTTCCAATATGAGTAAAAAGTATTTGGGTTATCAGATCAAAATTCCAAAGGTCATCATCTTTGAAATCATAAAGTTTTTGAGTATTGGTTATTACAGGCAATCCAAAGTTTATCCAAACAATATGTTACATATTTTTTCGAAATAAAACATAATAAATAAAATGTTTTTATTTACAAAAATAGGTTTTTTTTTTTTATTTATAAAATATTTCTTGTCATCAAAATCAGACAAAGATTTTTTGTTTTGTTCAATTGAGTAAATTTTGTGGTGATCAATTCTTAAAGAGTTTTGTACAACTCTTTGTTGTTTGTCTGTTTCAAATAAAGCATTTTTATAGTATTCAAATTTAATAACTTTATCTTTTACACTACCATTAATACTTTTTGCTGTTTTCTTTGTTATCTATTTTTATAGCATACATTTTGATCTCAAACCTAAAAATTCAGATATTGGATTTGACATTGTTTCAATAACTTTTTTATCCTTATTTTTATTTTCAATATCAACTTTTTTATCCTTATTTTCAATATCAACTTATAAAATATTTAATGATTCCTGAATTTATTTATTAAAATTCCTTCTTCACACATAATGTCCTATTTCTTCTTTTTATAAGTCTCCAAATAACAACATATTTATTGCCTTATGGGGGTTGATCATTATCCTTATCAGTTCTTTCCATGTCTCTTTGCAACATATTATCAATTTGATTTTCATTTTAATTACCTTCAACAGCTTCATCCAATTATTCTTCGAATTGTTGTTGATCACTTGTATCTCCAAGAATAGGCAAGTTGATTGCTGTCATGCAAATCATCACCCACATTTTCAAGAATACCATCAATTTCATTGTTTTCTTCTTGGGTAATTGATGATGTAATACCGCTATTGTTGATGTGATTTCTTTAGGGAAACAGTGGCAAACCCCCTAAACTTGAGTTGGTGTGATCCATCATTCATTGAACTACTTAGCCCATTGTCTTATTTTGGTTGTTATTTGGTGGCCAATGTGGTACTTGAAGAGGTCTATTCTCGTTATCATACTGGGAATATCATTCACATTCCATTGCACACGCATGTCATCATTTTCAAAAATTGATAATGGTCTGTACACTTCAAATCATCATTAGCCTTTTGGATTACTCTCTGAATTGGTAATGGAAGGATCTCAAGAGTTTCTGGAATCTTTCGACATGAATCGATTATCTCTTTCCAAACATCGATGTAATGAATTGGATGATGGATGCATTTCCTCCAGATGATTGATGGTGAAATTTGATGAATGTGCTCTTTCTCCATCAAAAGGAACAGAATAGGAGGAATATTCTATAAAATGTTTTACCTCCCTTTGAGAATAAATATTTATCCTTTATCATTTCTGAAAATCATCCAAATATGAATTAATAATCTTCTCATCAATGGTAAGATTTAAAAAATAGAAAATTTCAGAACAAAATATTTTCTCAATAAAGAAACATACTTTGACATTTCAAATGTTTTAATTGTCATTTCATGATAAAAAATTAATTAAAGTCTTCTCTTTTGAGTATTTCTGGAAAATTTTCGTTTGATTTATTCACATATTCAAGAAAATACTTTCTTGCAATGACCAACAAATCTGTATACAGCTTGCATTCGGGATTTGCAGGTAAATTGGTGAATTTTCCATCAACATAACCATATTTTTTATAAAGTGAATTAATATAAGGAAAAATGATTGGATCATTTTCTTTATGATTAAGATATCTTCCATCAACAACTATATAAGTAATTAATCTTTTGATCAAGTTCTTATGCCCAATATACTCTTCTATTTTTTCTATTTCCTCTTCTTTCAAATTGCAAATCACTTCATGACGCAATCCATTCGTTGTTATATGGAACAAATCTTCATAGACAAGTACAACATAGTAAACCAAAAACATAATGGTTTCATGTTGAAAGTCTAAGAAATGTAAATATTCATCACATTCTTTTTTGGCCAAATAATGAGGTTTGTTTATTTTGTAATATTCATCTATTTCTTTATCAAATTCCTGTAATTCAAGAAGTTGACTATAATGAACCTTTTGATAGAGAGATGGTAGAATTGTTGAATTAAGAGGAAGATCTATAAAATGAAATGATTTGATTCTATCAATTGACCCTATTTTTGAGCTGATTGGGGAATATTTTATTCTATTTTTGAACGAGAAAATTTTTTTTTTCATATTTTCTTCAATTTATTTTATTTTTCTGAAATATTTTAATGAAAAAAATCAAGTGATAAACTGATTATTTTCCAACATGATGGGTGTCTTATTTTTACCACAGAGGAGAGCAGCTTTATCGTTTTTGTCAAATATTTTTGTTTCTTCCAAAAAATTCCCAAATCCAACTTAATCTGTTTTCCATTTTCCCAAATTTGTATTCTCTGGATCAGATTACCAAATTCTTGACCAAAGAATTTCTATCTTCATTTCCTTTTCTGTGGGTTTGAGGTTGTGATCATTTTGAATGTTTTTCATCTGATAGATATCCTTGAAGGCACGATAATTGATCAATTCATCCAATAATTCGAGAAATAATTCAACAGGAAAATTTCTTGGGTGATATCTTCATGTTTGAATCATCAATGAGACCCTTTGAAATCATATATCTCAGATAATGAATTGCTGACTTAAATTTATCAAATGGATTCAAGTGAGCATTTGAAATCCTAATAGGCTTCACAATTCTATTCAAGAGAATGAAAAAATAATTTATTTTCTTGTCTGTCTCCCATCTTATTCTTCAACATCCTTAGAGTGTCAACTAATTCACAAACCACAAATGAAAATTGGATACCCACCATTTCTTTTTCATAATCTAATCAAAATATATATATATTTTGATCAGAGGCGGTTATAAATATGATGTTATATAAAATATTACCATCACTCTCATTTTTGATTTCTTGTTCTACTATTTTGATATCTTCATCTAAATGATGATCATTGCAATATTGTAAACAGTTGTGCAAGTAATTGAGGTAACTTTTCTTATATATCGAATTCACTTGGCATAGGTGATGATAAATTTCTTTCCTTGATTGAAATTCATTCATGGGGTTTAATTTCTCTTAATATCAACAAAAAATTAAATTGTTGAAAAATATATTGTATACCAGTTGAATAGAATCTCTTGTTATGCAAGGAAGAAATGTTTATTGTGAAAATATTCTTCTTTTTGAACAAAATATCCTTTATTAACCCTCTTTCTCTCTTTCTAAATTTACACATTTTGAAGCAAAAAAAGATACGCTTCCAACTTTGACATACTCTCAATGAAATTTGTTTTATTGAGAGAAAATCATTGCAGATTGTCGAGAAATGACAAAAGTTGTTACATTTTCCTTTTTTCAAGTTTCCTCTATCAAAATACTTAGTTTTTACCAATGACTTTTTACTTTATGTAATTGTATCGGATAATTGAACAATGACGCGAAAATGGCAAATATATACTATTTAAATCTTAAAATGTTAATAAAAACTTTTTTGATTATAAAAGTTCTCCAGTGTATTTATTAGCCTGCCACTCCGAAACTATTTTAGAATTCTTTTCTTGTGTTTTTTACTTTTTTTGGATCAACATCCCCTTTTCTCTAAAAATACATCCTCATTAACATTTGACTTACTAATTGTTATATTGAGAGGAACCCTCAAAATCATGTGTTATTTTCGAATACATTCAAATCTAATGTTTTTTGTTTGTTTTTGTGTTTGAAAATTGTTTCCAATGAGTAAAAAGTATTTGGGTTGTCAGATCAAAATTCCAAAGGTCATCATCATTGAAAATATAAAGTTTTTGAGTATTGGTTATTACAAGCAATCCAAAGTTTATCCAAACAATATGTTACATATTTTTTCAAAATAAAACAAAATAAAATGTTTTTTTTTTATTTTAAAAAATAGGTTTTATTTACAAGAAAAGTTTTTTTTTAACAATAAATAAGTGTTAATCTACAAATTTTATCCAATTCCTTTCCTTCCTGTTGGGTGCCAAAGAATGTTGAATAATTTTGAAAACAATCGGCTTTGGAAAAATAATCTTCCAAACCATAAACTTTTTTTGAACAAATTTAAAATTCAAAAGAAGACAATAAACATACTCCTGCAAATCCCTAACAAAGAATTTATGAGTTGAAGGATTCCAAACAGTTCCATCCAAATACAAAGAAAAAATATTGGAAGGAATTTTTCGAGTACAACAATGAAAATAAAATTTTTGGATAGAAAACAAAACAAAGAAAATCTCATTGGAGAACTTTTTGGAAATTCTCGAAGGAATCTCCTTCCTTTGTTTTCCGGAAAAAAAAGGGACGCCAGATTCTAAAAGAAACTTCAAGATCAAAGGGTCCAAAGTTTTGTTGAGAAAAAAAGAAGTCAAAAGAGTTTTGCCGTAGTAATTTAAAGCGTTCAAATCACTTTTTTTCTCCACTAATAGTTGAATGCAATCAAGAGGAATATTGTTGGCGAGAGCGATGTAGAGAGGGGTTTCTAGATTGATCGTTTGGGCGTTCACGTTGGCGTTTTTGTTGAGGAGATACTCCATTGTTTCTTTGTTGGTGGAGTTGTTCATGCAGATGAGGTGAAGCGGAGTTAGTTTGAAGTCTACTGTTGAATTAATCATTGATTTTTTGTCCTTGCAAAGATATTTTATCACGTCCAACATAGTGTTTTCTTTAAAAAGATTTTAAAAATAATTGTATTTAAAATAATCCAAAATAAAAAATTTTAAAAAAAATCACAGAAAATAAATATTAATGAAAATAATAATAAATAAATAATTGGAAAAAAAAAATTTAAAAAATTTTAAAAATATTTAAAAATAATTTTTCTACCTTTAGGATTAGAGTATCTACAAAAAGAATGAAAAGGTCTGTATTTGTAACAATCCTTCGAATCCATGCTCGCCTTTTTCTCTATCAAGAACTTAATGATCTCAAGATCACATTTGTTTCTGCAAAGCAGATGAAGGGCGGTGGAACGACAAGACTTTGTTTTTTTATTCAGATTTGCTTTTTTGGATACCAAGTAATGTATGAGACTTGCTTTTGTTTCTTTGTTGTCACAAGCTATATGTAAAGGTGTAAAATCATCTTTTTGCTTCGCGTTTATTTTTCTGATCGAAAAAATATTCGTTTTTGAAAAAAATTATAATAATAATTAAAAAAAAAATAAACAAAAATAATTTCAAAAAATAAAACGTTAAAAAAATCAAACAAAAAAAATAAAAACATTTGAATTTTAAAATAAAAAATAATTTCAATTTTAGAAGTTATTTTTAGAAAAATAATAAAATAATTTATTTTTTTCAAATATTTCAATTAAAACGAACATTCAAAATTATTTTTTTTTACGATTTATTTTCGAGGAGGTAATTAATTACTTCGATAGGAGCAGACGAGTTTTCGCATGCAATGTGAAGGGGAGTCCAGAGGTTTGATTGGGTGGAGTTGATGTTGCTCTTCTTCTCCACAAGAAACTTTACTAGGTCCAGTGTTATCCCCTTATTTTCGCAAACAAAATGTAATGGCGTCCAACCTTTTTTTATAAAAGGAAAATCAAAATAATAAAAAAATAAAAAATAACTAATAAAGAAAATTTTTAACTAAAATAAATTAAAATGAAATTATAAAAATAAAAATAAATGAAATTGTTAAAAAATAAAAAAAAAAAAAAATTAAATAAGAAATCACCTTCTTTCTGTTTAGAGTTCACATCGCTCTTTTGTTCAACAAGATATCTCACTACTTCATACGAAAGGTTTTTGTTCTCACAAGCAAGATGCAAAGGTGTCCAACCTAATATAAAAAAAATTAAAAAAATAGAAATGTCCAAAAATATTACAACAGTTTAAATTTTGTTAGTAAAAATATTATATCCACTAACAAAGTTGTTAAATTTGGACATGTCTATTAAAAAAATTTAAAAAATTAAATAAAAAAATTAAATAAAAATAATTAAACTAATTAAACTATTAATTTATTAAATAAAAATTAATTTTTTTTTAACCTTCTTTTTGTTTTTGATTGATGGATCCCTTTTTTTCAACGAGATACTTTATCAGTTCGAGAGATGCCCTTTTATTTTGACATGCAGCGTGGATGTAAGTGTATTGGGCGACATTATCGTTTTTGTTGATGTCTATCCTCCTCTCGATCAGATATTTGATGATATCTGCGTTGATATTCTCATTCATGCACATCGATAGACTTGGGGTGAATCCATCGTTGTTTTTCACATTGAAATCTGATTTGTTGTCGATCATGTACCTGATTATCTCCTGCGATGTGATGTATTTGCTCGCTATATGGAATGGTGTGTTTCCCATCAGGCTTATGAAGTTCATATCGCATTTATTCTCCACCAGAAACTTTATTGTATTGAGATCTGAATCCTTCAAGCAGGCAAAATGCAATGGTGTCCTATTCTTCTCGTCTGATATTTAAATTAATATCAAAGTTAGTAAATGAGGCTAATTTATAAATAATTAATGTAGATAATTATTGAGCTTATTTCATTTCCTTTCTTTTTTCAAAATAAAATAGGATTAATTTAGCGCATATTTGGGCTTTATAAAAGTCTTCAATTTTATTTTTTATTTTTATTTTTTTTAATTTTAATTATTTAAGCGAAATCCAAATAATATTTTAAAAAAAATTAATTTTTATATTATTATAAAACTATGTGTGGATTTTTTTTTTCACCTTTGAGTGTTGACAAGTCCATTTGTTCAAGAGATTGCTTAATCACCGTGAGATCTCCAAAACTGGAATTATATTTCTTTTTTCCAACTACATAACTTTCCAATTCCTTTATTCTTTCAAGAGCTTGTTTGATGCCAAGGCTGTTTGACATCAATGATAACTTTATTTTTGTTTTTTTTTTTTTTTATTTCGAAATTTCTCCAAAAAAATTAAAATAATATTTTCATTTGGCTTAAATAAGAAACTGGATGAAGAAATGAATTAAGATAAAAATTTTTGAAAAAAATGAACCAAAAAAAAAAGATAATTTTAGTTTGAGAGGAAGAAATTAACTTTGAATAAACTAAATAATCAAACATAAAATTAATAAATAATAAATAAATCTTTTAATTTAGATGAAATTCCCTCCTTGATTATTTTAAATATTCAAAAACCAAACATCTGTCGAAATCTTGGCTATCTTTGACTGTTTTCAAATGCTCTATATTTCCATTTGAAGTATTCTGTAGCGTGTTAATAACAGCAAGGGTGGAATTAGAGTCTATTTCGAAATATAACTTGCATTTTGGCTTTAAAAACTCTCCACTAGACAAATCTTTGCTAATTTCTTTGTAACATTTTAAGCCGTCTTCTCCTCCATCTAACGCCAACATTGGCTCTGTTTTATGGAAAAAAAAGAGAGAAAATGTTTCGTGTTAGATTGTATAATGAAAAAGGAACATTTGCTAAATGTTTATTTAAAAATTATTTTTTTTTGACAAACGAAAATTATTGAGTAACAAAAAAAAGATAATTATATTTATTAAAATTAAGATAAATGATAAATAAACAAAAATAAACAAAAAAAACATAAATTAACTTTTTTTTTTCAAAATTTACCATACTTTTTGACAGAAGGTTGTAGAGATTTAATTATTTTGGATTCAATGTAAGGAGGATTGGAAACCAAAATATCAAACATGGGAAATCTAACATTCTTGCCGAAGGGTTTAAGCCAATTAGAATGGAAAACATTCAACCTGCCATCCACTTTATGATATTTGGAATTGTGATCAACTACTTCTATTGCTTTCTCGCTTATTTCTAATCCATATCCTTTTGCTTTTGGCAAATTTTTTAGCAAGCTTATCATTATACATCCTATTGAAGAAAAATATTTTTAAAAAGTTAAATAATCCAATAACAGATTATTTTTGATTTACCTGTCCCTTATTTTTAAAATTAATTAAATTTTTTTTATATCTTATCTTTTGATTTTTAAGTATACCCATTCCCAATTCACATATATTTAATTCTTTATCTTTGTCAGCTTCATTCAAGATTTCTTCCACTATCTATAAAATCGATATAATTGAAATAATTTAGCATGATGAAGATGTTGAGCTTGATCTATTATTAAAGATTACAATTTCAGTATCATTTCTTGGTATTAATGTGATTCCTTCTTCCACTTTAAATCTCAAAGAATAAAAATCAGCATATTTACATATATATTCGATTGGCTTGTTATCAATCAAAAATTGATCGAGCAATGATTTAAAATGGTTATATTGTTTCTCATCCAATGTATTGTTGGAGATATTTATCAATTCATTTCTTTCAATACCCAATGAATGAGATAATAATATCCTCGATTCAGTGATGCATCTTGAATTTGAGAAAATTGATTCTTTCATTTTGATTTTCTCTGCAGTTTCTTTTATTATTTGATTGATTGGAAATCTCTTCATTTTTTTCTTTCAAATAAAAATGTGAAGTTTCAAAACAAGATAAATATCATTTTGAATAAAGGCTCAAAACCGCTAATTTTTAAATCAATTTATAAACCGTCAAAAAAATAAAAAAAAAATCAATTTGAAAGAAAATGTTTTCAAATAACGATGAAAATGATAGCAATATATTAAATATCAAAACTCAAATACATACACCACCTAAAGTAAGTATGATAAGTTCCAACAAATTAGAAATAGAAGAGAACAAGGTTTTTTTGACACCAGATATAAGGACATCAAAAAGTATAAAGAAGAAAATGGCAACATCCTCCAAGAAAAAATTGTTAGAAAAAACAAATTATGAAACAAAAAGAGAAAGATCAAATTCTTCTCCATCCAAAGTGAAAACAGAGGAAGTAAAAGAGATTTCAGAGAAATCTTCCACTTTTTTTAGTCCCAAAAAGGAGAGATTCAACAGAACAAGCTTGAGATCAGAGATGATGAACAAGAAACTTACTCCCATCAAAGAGGTTCCTAATACAGATGAAATTGAATCTCCACAAATACCAAAAAAAATAAGAGCATCTTTGATAAATGCAACAATGACAAGAAGAATGCAATTGGTCAGAAACAATCTGAAGAATGTAAAGTCATATAAACATGTTTCCTTAAATTTAAAATTAAAAATAACTGACATAATAAATAAAAAGGTAAATATAAATGAAAGAGTATTGAAATTGGAAACAATGTTCAAAAATGATGAAGAAACGTAAACAAATTTTTGAAAAATAATTTTGATCAAAACAAAAATGATTATAAATAAAAAAAAATAGAAGCGAAAATGAAAGTGAACAGAAAGAAGATCCAGTAGAAACACCAAATAAAAGATTTTCTTCAATAAAATGTCCTAGTTGTTTGGAATATCTTCAACCATCAGATATTAATGAACATGCATGTGTTAAATCAAGAGCATCTGTTAATTTCGATGAAGATGATGGAAAGCTCAATGATGGGCTCGAAAATTCAATTGCTTTGGTTACAGAGAAATTCATAGGGCAAGGAAATGGAGAGATGAATTGTTTTCCTGGAGATAGAGCAACCATATTGAAAGTAGATTCATCAGGATGGTGGTATGTCTTTAATCTTAAAAAAATCTAAACCCATAACATCTTCAACTAATCTCTTTCTTTAATTTGAATTAAAAGGTACGTTGAAATATCAGGAAAATTTGGATTTATTCCAGGCAAATGTACCAATCTTTACAATGTTGATCATTTCCAAATAGAAAATAACTTTCATCTATCAAGACAAAGAAAGAGAATTAATGCCACCAAAGAATTATTGACCACAGAGAAGATTTATGTTGATAAATTGGAAACCTTGATCAAGGATTACATAAATCCAATAAGAAAGAGAAAGTTGATGGATGAAAAAGAATTGAAACAAGTATTTTCAAACATAGAAGCAATCTATCAACTCAACAAGCAAATCTACAGTCATTTTGAACAGAGATTCGAATCAGCAAAGAATGAGTTTGAAGATACAGACGATGATAATTTAATGATAGGAGATATCATACCCAGATATGCCCCTTTCCTCAAAATCTATATCGAATATCTAAGCAACAACGAGAATGTGATGAAGAACATCAAATCTGTGTTCAATTCCAAGCTCTCCAAATTAGCTGAAGAAAAGAATTCATCCTTCTTTTTATTACAATCACTATTGGTTCTTCCAGTACAAAGAATAACAAGGTAAAGGATATTTTTATTTATCGCAACGTAATATTCTTTAATTCAATCAATTATCATCAAATCTATTATTTCATAGATATCCTTTGTTGTTGGGATCTATCTTCAAGTATACTAATGCAAATCATTCGGATTATCCATCCCTTTCTGTGAGTGTCAACGTAGCGGAATCGATATGCAAGAAGATCAACCAATCGATCACAAATATCCATCAAAGCGATGGATTCTCAAACCTAATTCTGAGATTCGACACTGAATCAAGAGACAAGCTTTTATCCACCAAAGGAAGGATTTTGATCAAAGAGGGGATCTTCAATGAATTCAACGTGGATGAAGATGAAAAGACTGTCACCGAAGAATACTGCGTCTTTTTGTTGGAAGAACATTTGGTGATTGCATATAAAGACAAGGTGGAGGAAGGTGATGAAGGAGAGATGAAAGAATACCTTTTCATCGATTGCATGATCGAATTGAGCTCACTTTTCGTTGTTCTCGATCGTGATCCCTTATTCTTTGTGATTGCATCTCCACAAGGCACGAGAAAGCTCAAATCCCAAAAAAGCATGTATCAGACCTTGGAATGGAAAGATGAGACCAATCAGGCCATCCGTTCTCTCCTCAAAACATCCAAGGAAGCTTCATTGGAAAGAAGATCTTTAAAGCTTTACAAGGATAAAGGTAATTGGGTTGTGGAGAAGAGGAATGTTTGTTATGTTGATCGCAAATTCGATAATAAAGAGCATGTTGCCAAGATTTTGACCATTGAGGCCCTCAGAAAGATTTATCCTCATCTCAATGAGAAACAACTCGAAGAAATCATCAGTGGATCAAGGTAAATTTATTTTTTTTGTCCTTTATTCGATCTATTATTGAAAAGATCCTTTTTCATTTCTTTCTTACTCTTTCTTGCTCTTTTTTTTTTTAGGGATGTTAGCAAGAAAAGAAATTTCATGAGTAATTTGAAATCTTCTTTCAGCAAATTAAGAAGCCCATTCAAAAAGAGAAATAATTAATTTTATTTGTCCTTTTATTCTATTCCTTCTTCTAATTAATTAAAAATGATTTGTTTTGATTTTTCTTTTTCCATTTTCAATAATATATATTTTTATTAATTCAGACAATAAGGAAATTCCGAAAACCCTCTCCAACCAACATCTCTTTCCCAATAAATATTAACCACACTTTTTTTTTATATTTTATTAATATTGTTTTGTTGAGAAAAAAAGAATAAAAAAAAAAAAAGCTATATCTAAACAAGAAGGATTTTTAATTTTCAGGATTTGAATTATAAAGAATAATGGAGGTAACATACATCTTTTTTTCAATATAAAGAGATTAAATTCGTATTTCATTGTCGTCATCATTAGGAAATAAAAGATAATAAAGAATTTAAACAACAAAAAATATCTGAAGTATTAGAAGCAAAAACAAAGGAAGGAAAGCCATATTTTTCATTCGAATATTTTCCTGCTAAAACATCTGATGGTAAATAAATATAATACAGAAATAATTAATTTATCATAAGACAAGTAAATTAATCACATCTTGCTTGACAAATAAAGATTTTTTTATATATCGTTGGAAAATAAATCAATATAAATAAATCAAAATCAAATACAAATAAAATAAAAAGAAAAATGATAAGCCATAATGAGAAATCATTAAATAATTGAGCATACAATAAAAACAAGTTTAAAATCAACAAATAATATATGAGTATATAATATGAACAAGATATAAAACTTTTGAATCAATTCGTTTAAATTTATGAATCAAAAAAAAATGAAAATAAATGATTTTTTATAGAGATTATTTTATTTTTCCTAACACAATAGGAAAGATCCCAAAAATTCCTCTGTGATATTAATTATTTTATTTTTTTCGTCGAAAAAATTAATCTAGGTGTATTGAATTTATATAGCAGAATAGAGAGAATGGCATTATGGGGACCACAATTCATCGATGTAACATGGGGAGCAGGTGGATCAACATCTGAGAAGACAATTGGAATATGCTCCACAGTAGCCAAGCACTTGGGGATCAACGTTCAAATGCATCTTACTTGTACCAATATGCCTGTAGAACAATTCAAGAATGCCTTGGAAGCTTGCAAGTCTGCAGGGATCAGAAATATCATGGCATTGAGAGGTGATCCTCCTCGTGGGAAGGATTGGGAGAAGGTGGAGGGTGGATTCTCCTATGCTATCGATCTCGTCAAATATATTCGTAAGCAATATGGAGATTATTTCAGCATTGGAGTTGCTGGATATCCTGTAAGAATAAAAAATCAGATACATAAACATTAATATAAAGAGATCTCTAATCTAATCAAATTATTTGTCATCATATTGATCGATATTCACTTTATTATTTCTATAAACATTTGAATATATAAAGATTTATACATTCAAAAATCGTAATCTTTTTGATCTTATTTTATGTACGTACTATATATGAATTTTTTTCGACCAATTTTAATTGTTTAAATTCAAAACAATCTTTCACTTTTGTCTTTCCTCATATTTTTTAAAACACCAAAATTAAAACCTTTTCAACTTTTTTTTTAAAACCATCTTTACCATTTTTTTTTTTGTTCCAAACAGGAAGGACATCCAGACGGAAAGTCCTACGAAGACGACCTCGACCACTTGGCCGAAAAAGTGAACGCAGGAGCCGACGTGATCATCACCCAACTCTTCTACGACGTCGACTTGTTCCTCAAGTTCGTCACCGACTGCCGTAACAAGGGAATCAAGTGTCCCATCTTGCCTGGTCTCATGCCTATCCACACTTATGGTGGCTTCAACAGAATGATCAGCTTTTGCAAGACCAAGGTCCCTGAGCACATCAAACAAGCTCTTGAGCCTATCAAGAACGACGACAAGAAGGTCAAGGCTTATGGTGTTCAGTTGGCTATCGAAATGAGTGAGAAGCTTATCAAGGGTAATTCAAGCTTTTTTAATGTTTAAAAAAAAATTTTTTTTGATCATTATTTTATTTTCATATTTATTTTTTAATTTCATAATTTTTAAGTAATTTTTTAATTTTTATTTAATTATTTCATTTTGTTTTAATTATTTTTAAACTGTGATCATTTTCGATAACAATTTTAGTATTTATTTTCAGGATTTATTGATTTTATATTATTTTGTTTTTATTCTTAATTTTATTTTTATTTTGTTTTTATTCATTTTTGATTATTTGATTTTGTTTTTTTTGATTTTTTTTTTGATTTTTTCTTTAAACAGGAGGAATCTTCGGACTTCATTTCTACACTTTGAATCTCGAAACCTCTTGCAGAAAAATTTTGCAAGGTCTCAAGCTCCTCACCAACCCTGCACCTTCCCTCCAAAAAATCATGCCTTGGAAAAACGCTCCAGGAAGGTAATGATTTTTTTTTCATTTTTTTTTATTATTTTTTATATATTTATTTTAAATATTTTTTTTTTATTTTTATTTTTTATTTATTTTCTTTAATATTTTTTTCATCATTTTATTTTGTTTTTAAAAATATTTTTTATTCTAGAAACCAAGAACAGATCAGACCAGTCTTTTGGTCCAATAGACCTTCTGCTTACATTCACAGAACTCAAAGTTGGGATGACTTTCCAAACGGAAGATGGGGAGGTAAAAAATTTTGTTTTGTTTTTATTTTATTTTATTTATTTTTTTAATTAATTTTTTTTTTTTTAATTGTTATTTTATACATTTATTATTTATTTTTTTCATTTTTTATTTTCGTTTAAATTTTCAATTAATTTTATTATTCTCGATTATTTTTTCATTTTAATTATTGTCTTATTTTTTATTTTCATTTATATTTTTCATTAATTTAATTTTTGATTAATTTTTTTTTGTCAATAGTTTAATCATAAAAAGTTACATTTATTTTTTAATCTCAATTGTTTTTTTTTTTCAACTTTTTTTTTGTTTTTAATTCATTTTTTAATTGTTATTTACATTTATTTTTTTGTTCATTTGAGACTTATTTTATTTTCATTTAAATTATTGTTATAATTTTATTTAAAATTGATTTTTTTATTTTTTTGTTTTCATTTTCATTTAAATCTTTAATTAATTTTTTTATTCTCAATTTTTCATTTATTCATTTATTTTATTTCATTTTCTAAAAAGACACCAGAAGTGCTGCTTACGGATCCTTGTCTGATTTCCACATTGCTCACGTAGCTACCCCGGAAAAGATGAGACAGGAGATGTGGGGAGCTCAAATCGAAAGTGAGACCGATGTAATCAAAACTTTCGTAAGATACATCAATGGTATAAAAATAAAAAAAAATTTAATTTTATTTTTTAGTCACAAAAAGTTTTCATTTTTTCATTTTATTTTTTTAATCACAAAAATATTTTTTTATTTTATTTTTTAATCATAAAAAGTTTTTCATTTAATAAATTTTTTTCTTCATAAAATTTTTTTTCTTTTTATTGTTATTTTTATCATTTTAATTGTTATTTTTTTAATTAAATTTTTGGTAGTTTGAAATTTTTTTTTTTTATTTTCATATTTTTTTAATATTGTTTACATTTTATTTTTTATATCTTATTTCCCATAATTTTAAATTTTTTTCATTAATCTTTTTTTTTTATTTATTAAATATTTAGTTATTTTTTTTTATTTTTATTTTAATGTTCTAAAATTATAATTTATTTGTTTTTTAACAATTATTTTGTTTAAACAGGCGAAATCACAGAAACACCATGGTGCAGTGGAACCCTCCAACCAGAAACAGAGGAGATAAAGGAAAAGTTGCTCAAGCTTAACGAGAATGGTTATTTGACTATCAACAGTCAACCTCCTGTCAACGGTTTGTCATCCTCCCATCCTATTCACGGTTGGGGTAAGAAATTTTGGTTTTTTTTTTGTTTTATTGTTTTCATTAAAATTATTTTTGTTTTTATTTTCATTTATTTTTTATTTTTTAATTTACATTTTTTTTAATTTTTTTTATTACTTATTTTTTTTTATTTTTTATTTTTTATTTTTTATTGTTACTTTTTATTTTTTATTTTACACATTTATTAATTTTTATTTATTTTTTATTTTTCATATTTTTTTAATATTTTTTGTTTTTCATTTTTTATTTAATTTTTTTTATTTTTATTTTTTATTAATTACAATTTTTATTTTTATTTATTATATTTTTTTATTTTTATTCTTATAATTATTTTTTATTTTGTTTTATGTTTTCTGAAATAGGTAATGAGGGAGGTTATGTCTACCAAAAAGCTTACTTGGAGTTCTTCGTCTCTCCTGAAAGATGGTCAGAGTTGAAGAAGAAGCTCGAGAAGTTTCCTTTCCTCACCTACCACGCAATCAACCTCAAAGGTAAACTTTTAAAAAATTTTAATTTATTTTTATTTTTTAATATTTATTATTTTATTTTTTATAATTTTAATTTTTATTTTTATTATTTCATTTTTTATTTTTATTTTATTTTATTTTTATTTTATTTTTAGATTTTTAATTTTTATTATTGATTTTTGATTTATTTCAATTTTAATTATGTTTTTATTTTTTTATTTTATTTTTATTTTTAGATTTCTTTTATTTTTTCAAATTTCTTTTTTAATTAAGGTGAATCCGTTTGCAGCAGCAAGAGCGTCAACACCTTGACATGGGGTGTATTCCCAGAGAAGGAGATCATCCAACCTACCATTGTCGACCCTGAAACCTTCGCCAACGTCTGGAAGGATGAGGCATTCCAACTTTGGAAAGATCAATGGTATTAAAAATAAAAAAAAAAAATTATTTTTGAAACATTTTATTTCTTTTTTTTTTATTTTTGAAAATTTTCTTTATTATTTTTCATTAAAATTATTTTTATTTTTTTGATTTTTATTTTTTTATTTTTTAATTTTTTTGATTTTTTATCATTTTATTTTTTAATTTTTTTTTTAAAGGGAAAATATTTATAACGATGAAAAATCCAAATCAGTACTCAATAACATCTACAACACCTACTTTCTCGTTAATATTGTTGACAACGACTACATCAATGGAAACATCTTTGAAGTCTTTGAACTCAAATAAGATATTTTCCCTTCCTCCCAAAAAAAAACCCTCAAACAAACCTTAACACTTTCTTTTTTATTTTGTTTCCATTTTCTTATTCTTCAAACCCCCTTTTCTTTTTTAAAAAAAATTTTAATTTAATTTAATTTTTAATTTATAAATAAATTATTAATAATCCCAAATATTTTTTCTTCTTTTTTTTTTTATTTGCTTTTATTAAAATTTCTTTCTTTCAATTTAAATTTTTCTTTCCGTCTCAACATTTGATACATCCTTTCCCATTCTGGTAAGAACACTCACAAGTTCCTGTTGAGTTCAAAAAATTGTCAGAGTAGAAGACATTAGAAGTATTTCCACTTCTAACATCGGCAGAAATACTCGCAGCATAATAAACCCAATTTTGAGGATCTTAATTTAACAAAAAAATATAAAGATCAAAAGAACATATAGAAAAAATCCTTACTTCTGAAAACAAAAAGAGTGTTGTGTGTTGAATTGCAATTAGAAATACTGGAGTATTGACCTCCCATTATACCACCACTAAATAAACCAAAATTATTTTATTTTTTTTTGTTTTTTAATTTTTTACCTTCCTACTGTTGATCTAATTACATTGTAAGAAGAATCACAATGAGAAAGAGAACTTGATGCATCAACACTACCTGTTATTCCTCCTGCATATCCATAATTACAAGTTATGGAAACATTGCGTGAAACGCAGTTTGTGAGGGTTGAGTTATTGCTCAGAGAACCTGCTAACTGTCCAAATCCTTCATTTCCTATTTTTAGTAATGAAAGGAATTAAAAAAGTTTTAACTTTGAATTAATTTTTTCGAAGAATTTTAAATAGTTAAAATAAATTAGATAAAAGATTTCTTCTTTAATAATTCTTTCTATCCTATTTAATCTCTTTCATTTTATGGTAAAGAAGAATTTAATCGGAAAAATACTGTGAAAAGTTTTAAAATTTTATTTTTGGCTTCTAACACTTTAACAGTACTTTTTCTTTTTCCCATAATTTGAAAAAAGGTTTATTTTATTTTTCTAAGATTTTGGATCTTTTTAAAATAAAAAATTAAAATTACTATTTTGTTTAAAATTTAATATCCGTTAAAAGTTAAGACATATCTCTGATGAATAATAACATATAATTGAATTCGAATTATAATATGAATTCCTTGAAATATTTTTTTTGGATTATCAATTATTTTACCATATGAAATGGTATTGTTGATCGATGTACAATTTTCTATATGACCTCCAATAGACCATCCAGTGAATGGACCAATATTATTGGATTCCCCAAAAAATGAGTTTTTGATGGTGAGATTCTTGATCTTTCCTGTCAACGAACCAAACAATCCCAATTGGCTGCAATAAGATAATATGACATACATATTGCTTATTGAGTATCCTCTTCCATCCAATGATCCAGAGAAAGTATCAATCGAGGTGAATTCAGTGAAATTTACGCAGTCGATATCATTCCCCAAATAATATTCTTGGCTTGTGTTGTATCTTATATTGCATAGATCTTCACAATCTTTGATGATGATTGCAGAATAGACATTGTTGATCAAAATTAATAAAATCACAAGCGAGAAAGAAATCAGTTTCATTTTTTTTTTTTTTTTTTGATTTTACAAATGGAATAATCTTTTTCAATCAAACCAATCAGCGTAAGAAATGACGATTGTTGTATTTGTTTCTCTTGATTGATGAAATCTTAAATTCTCTTATTTATTTTTTATCTTCTCTTTTGAGAAGAAATGAAAAAAATTAAATTGAAACAAATTAAGTTTCTCCATTTCCTCATTTTTTTGAAAAATACTAGAGAAATCTTTTTGGAATTTTAAAAATTTTAATGTTTCGGAAATAAATTTGATTGTGGATTTTTTTTTAACAAAAAAAAAAGTAATTGCTTGAAATACAAAATAACTATAGATTGATAAATTATAAACACTATTCAAAAAAATAATAAATAAATTTTAATTGTGGGAAAATTTAAAAGGTAAAAAATCTCTTCTCCTCATCTTTTTTTTTCAGAGTTGGATGTATTGATTATCCATATTTGTTGTTATAGTTTCTAATGATGGAGTATAATCTAGAATATTTTTTGTATAGTGAGTGAATAAAAAGAAAATTCGTTATCTATTCGAATAGATGATTGTAAATTGAATTGTTGATCATATCTCTTACCTTATTCTATGTCCTATGGTATTTATGCCTATCTTTTCAAAAAAATATATATTCAGTTTATTTATGAACTTTTAAATATCTTAAATAAAAGAGTGGATCCTACATCTTTCAATTTATTCAAATCCATCAATTTGAAGAATTTGATTCCATCAACATGATTTGAGACCAAACATAGAAAATATTGTTCTGCAAAATGTACTTTATTGTATAAATATATGCACAACTCAAACGAGGTGAACATCAACTTGTCTGGTTTTACCAAAGGTAGCATAAAAAAAAAAATCTTGCACTCCCACAATTTAAATTTTTTTTTATATTTTTATTTTATTGAATTTTAATAATAAAAAATTATTATAATCAAAATACAAGCAAAATCTTTACAAAATCTACTGTTTTTAAAAAATCTACAAATGATTGAAAAAATAAAGTTATTGATTTTACTAAATATATACACATTTGAAAGGAAACTTTTATATTTTCCACAATTAATATATATCAAATATCTTTTAAAGGATAAAATTAAATAAATTGAAATAGAAATGGTATTTCCATTAATCTGTCATTTCGAATGAATAAAAATGTTTTGTTTTTTTTATCGGAAGATATTGATGTGATATTAAATTTTCACTATTTTGAATCACTGAATACGTTCCAATTTTCCTAAGATTTTTTTTTTTTGTTTGAAGATATCTTGGAATCTCTCATTTGATAAAATATTGAGAAAAATAAAATTAAGTTTTTTTTTTTAAAGGAGAGAAAAACAAGAAAGTCAAAATTGAATGAAAATGTAAACGTATATTATTTAATGAAATGTTTTTTTGAAAAAAGGTATTTGTATTTTGCTAATGTGGAAAAAAATAAATAAATGTTGGTATGGAACATTAAAGTTATTTATCTCTTTGGTACTTCAATATGAGGCTATAAAATCTTATTCTGTGTCCCAAAATTCTCACTCCAATCTAGATATTTTTTGGAAAAGAGTAAATTTTGAAGAAAAATAAAAAAAATATATTTTTTATTTTACCTCTTTGAGTCTGTGTATATCCATGTTGAAGAAAGTGGATCCATCTATATGATTGATCACAAAGTTGTAATAATATTGATCTGAAAAATGAGTCTTCTGAGAAAAATATCTGAACAGCTCCTCAATGTCGTATTCCGCTTTTGTTTTTCTATGTGGTCTATCTACAAAATTTTCCATCCCGACAAAAAAAGAATAAGGAAAATTTTAATTTAACTCAACAAATTTTATTTTTATTTTTTTATATTTTTTTAATTTATTTTAAATTTAACTGTATTCAAAAATCAATAAAAACAACAAAAAATTTTAGGAAAGTAATCTTTGAATTTTTGTGATCTTCAGAGAAAAAAAAATTTAAAGGTTTTTGACTTCCTTTCGATCATCCCGACGAAAGATTCGATTGAAAATCTGAATTCAGAACAAGTATAATGAACCTTAAATTCAAAGAAACAAAATTTAATTATTCATATTTCTTATTATCCTTTTATCAAAAAAGAAATTTCTTTTTTAAATATTAATAGAAAAAAAAAAAATCTAAAAATATCACAAAAATATTGTTAAGATCAAACGAATTCTAAAAAACTTTTTTTTTAATTTTTCCGTATTGTTTAAAAATTTAACAATAAAACAATGGAAATGTTTTGTGTTGAATTCCCATCTTTTTTTGAAAATTTTTTTTTTTTCCCACAAATGCTTGGAAAAAGAAGAAAATAGAAGAAAGAAGGTTTTGTTGAAAAGTGATGAAATAAATATAAAAATTTCTCCTTTCTTCATCTTTTTTTTTTTACTTTGTGGATTTGGAAAGAATTTCATTTAGATTTTTGTTTCTGAAATTTTCTCTTGTTTTCTCTTGTATTTGGTTATTATTCCATAAATTCTTATTCTGTGTCCAATAGTGATCACACCTAACTAAAAATGAAATTGATGTTTTCAGTATAAATGTTAGGATTAAATTAAATTTTTTTTTTTTATCTTTACCTCTTTCAATTGATTGAGAGTCATTCCAAAAAATTTGTTTCCATCTACATGATTTGCCTTTAGTAAATCCATATATTGGTTTGCAAAATGTATTTTATTGTCCAAATATCTGCATAATCCTTCGCATGTCAATTCTCTTTTGTTTATTTTTTGCATTTTCTCGTTGAAAAATTTGGAAAATTTTGAAAAAAAAAAATTTTATTTTTGAAATGATCAAATCTCCTTTAAAAGTTTTTTTTTAGTTTTTTTTTTTTTATTTTTTTATTTATTTATTTATAAATTAAAAAGAAAAGTAGATTTCGTAACAATCTCTTGTAAATTAAATGTTTAAAATTTCTTAATATATTTTTTTATTTCAAAGATTTTAAAATTTTCTTGAATCCAAAATGTAATTTAAAATAAATCTTCAAAAAAAAAAATAATATTGGTACAAACAAACTTTTTGAAAATAAAAAGAGATTGAAATAAATCAAAAATAAACTTCAAAAAAGGTTTGAAAAAATTTTTTTTAAATAGTGGTTAAAAAAATTTTTTATTTTATTTTTTTATTTAAAAATATAATGTTCTCTTTCAAATTTCATCTATTTTCTTTAAATGAAAAATGGAATAAAGCTGAATGTAAAAAAACAAATTTCATTTGGAATATATCTAAATTGATACGAAATCCATATTAAATTTTTTTTATTTATTTAATTTTAAAAATACAAAAGTGAAACAGTTGTCAAAAGATTTTTTTAAAGATTTTTTTTATTTGACAAAATTTAGGATAAAACAAAAAAAAAAAATTTTTTTTATTTAGTTCAACAAAGCAACCTTCTTTTCATTAGAGGAAGCATTATTATGATAATTGACTTTGGATGTGTATTTGGGAACCTCAGGTAATACAACAGAAAGATCATCAGTCCATACATATTTATCATTGCTATCAGGAACCTTGATGTTGATTTCGGCAACAGATACATCTGATTTATCCAGTTCATCGATGCACTGAACATTTTTTGAATTTTCTTCTTTTTGTTGGATGCTGCCTTTGATGCTGATTGGCGGATTGATGATGCTGGGGATGTTTTCTTCAATTGAAAAATTGTTATCTTCTTCTACAATCAAATTTTGATTGCTTTTGTATTCTTTCAATCTAAAAAAAATAAATAAAAATGAGTTCAATAAAAAAATTAAAATTTAAAAAAAAATATTATTAAATTTATTTTTCAAATTTATATTTCAAATTTATTTTTTTTTCAAAATAAAAATTAAAACGTAAATTTCTTGTTTGGGTTTTACTCTATTGAATTTTTTTTTTCTTGCACAACACTCTTTTGTTGTTGGAAGGGAGAGAAGGAGGTGACAGTACCCCAAGTGGGCAAAAAATTGTTGCTTTCCAAAATGGGAGCAGAAGGAGACATCTCAAAAGATTTTTGCTAATTTTGAAAAAAAATTAAAAAAAAAATCATTTAAAAAAAATTATTAAAAAAAATTAAAAAAAAAATAAAAAATTACATAATTGTTGTTTTGCTGAGATATTTCTGCCATATCGATTTTCATCAAGAGATCAGGGTTGTGGATGTTCTTCAATTTGAACCATGATCTTGCTCCTTGAGTATCTCCCTTCTCCAAGTAACTATTTAAAAAAAAAAAAAAAAAATTAAAAAATTAAAAATAAAAATAAAAAAATAAAAAAATAATTAAAACGTTTTTTTATTTATTTACCTGTCAACTACTGCTCCGCACAAGTCGTTGATTCTGGCGTTGATTTGGAGGATGTTTTCAGACTCTATTGGAAAAAGCCTTCTTATTTCTGTCATTTGGCTCATTATGAAATCAAAATTGGAAATTGATTCTTTTCCAAACCTTTATTTTTTTGAATAAAAATTAGATCAAACAAAAAAAATTGAACAAAAAAATTGAAATAAACTTTTAAAATTACAATAAAAAATAAAATTTAATTAAAACAAAAATTAAAAAAAAAACAGAATAAAAATTAAAAAAATATTTAAATTAAAACAATGATTAAAATTAAACAAAAATAAAATTAAAATTAAAAATTAAAAATTAAAAATAAAATATAATTAAATTTAAATTTTGGAAATAAATTCGAAAATTTCAAAAATTTCAAAATAAATAAATTAAAAAAAAAGAAAATTAAAAATTAAAAATTAATAATATAATTTTTTTTACTTGAGAATCCCATTCTCAGATTTGGGTATCGGAAGAAGACGGAAAGATATGGAATTCAAAAGGACGTTGGAGACAAAGGAGAGGGTGTTCTGCTTGACGAGACCCGAGCACGTTTGGGAGATTCTGTGGCAGACACGAAGAGATTCGAGGAGCTTGCCTGTGTTGTGGAGGTTCAGTGCTTCTTCGTATAATCTTTCTTCATGAGAGTTGTCTATGAATATTTCTTGTTGCATTTGTTGAATGGGAAAATATTCTTGTTGGATTTGCTTTTTTTTTTAAACAAATGAAAATAAATTAAAAGAAAAATTAATTATAAAAAATAAAAGCAAAATATCAAAAAAAATAAAACCAAAATAAAAAAAAATAAAAGATATAATTAAAAATTAGTTTCAAATAAAAATTATCAAAAAAAATAGATTTTAAAAAAATAAAATCAAAAATATAAATATTAAAAAATATAAATAAATAAAATTGAAATAATAAAAAATAAAATAAAAATTACGTTTGTTGGTTGTTGAACTTGTATTGGGTTGATTGGGGTGATGTATTGAAAAGGAATGAGTTGAATGTTGCTTTGTACAGGAAAATCGTCGTTGATGGAAGGAATCTCATTGGTCAAAAGAGGTTGTCTTTCTTGGTTATTGTTGCGAGAGACGTTGAGGAGATACTTTTGTTTCTTTTTGGTGGATTTGGGAGAAATGTTGAGGATTTTGGAAGAAACCAACTCTTCAACAGCAACTTTCCACTTTGAAGAATACTTGACCAATGAAGGTAAAAGATCGATTCCCTCATCGGACAATATGTAAGAGAGAAGCTGCATTTTGTTTTTGTTTTCCAAAATGTAGTCGAGCTGTTTGAGTACAAGTGGGTTGGGCAAGTTGATAGGGTTGTTCAGAGCAGATATTTTTGCAGCTTTGCACAAAAGTTGGAGACAATCATGCATGAATTCAGTGTTTGATGTTGCAAAGTAGCCCAAAAGGTCAGAAAAAACGTTACAAAGATCAACGTTGTAAACATTGAGGACATCTTTTTCTTCAATGCACTTTTTGCAGCAATCCAAGATTTTTTTTTCGTAGTTGAGAGTGCTTTGGGGACTCCTTGAAAACACTGTCAATGCTGCAATTCTTACAGATATGTCCTCGTCTTCGATACAGATTAGTGGTACAAAGTCTGCGAGAAGGACTCGAGTAGATTCAGATGAATTCGCCAAAACGGTACGAACTGCTTGAATGGACAATGGAGAAGTGTAAGGAACTTTGTTTACAATGTTTCTTAGCGTCTCCTCACAAAAAATGGAACTGTTTGCTTCTGTTTTTTCGGACTTTTCTTCCGAGAAATTTGTTTCAGAAGGAACATTGTTGTATGCAAGAAAATAGATGTCACTTGTTATTTCGCTTTTTTGAGAGAGTAAGTTCATCACTTGGACGGACAATTCAAAAAGCTTGGAGGCAAACATAGGAGGGACTCTAGCAGAGAGAAGGCGGAAGAATTGGTGGAGAGTGAAAAGGATCTTAAAGTTCCTTTTCTCTTGACCTCCTTCGACGTTTCTCATGTTGGTGATTTCGACTAGCATCTTCTGGCAATTTTCTAAGATGGAATTTAAAGAATCGGAATTGTTCAAAATGAGAGAATCGTTCCTTTTTAGAATGGCGGACAACACTTCGAAACATCCGATCGTGGATATCTTGCTCAGCTTCTGAATGACTCTGTCTTGGTGCTCAAAACTAGAAGGATCACAAAACTCTGAAGTTGTAGAAACACCCAACACTCTCATCACAATATCTTCTACTGCTCTTGTTGACTTATGGTTGATACAAACTTCATCAGAAAGACAGTACATGAGCCAATCCAAACTTTTCTCTTGAAGATGCTGCTTAATGACGAGGGAACAAAGTTCGGTGAACCTCTCTGTTTCTATGTATCCATGTTTTATTGCGTCGCACATTCTCATGAACAAAGTCTGTCCAAACTCCAAAGAAGGAGCTTTCAACTTGCTCAAATAGTACACCCTTGCTCCTTCTCTCAAAAGATTTATAATCTCCTGCTCCGCTTGGTTTCCAGAAACGCTAATGGTGAAAGATTTCATCTTTTGTTTCAAGAAAGGAAATAAGAATCTCAACCAGGTTTCTATCTTTATCTTTTCACTAAGTCCACTTATAGTAGTGATATTTTCAATGTTGTTAGAATTCAGAGCATACTCTAAATAATCATTGGAATCAGGGTATTCATGCAAAGCAGTTCTCAAAACCTCTCCTATATCCGATCCAGTCTCTCCGCACTTTTCTATTTCCTTAAGAATATTTACAATAAACTTTTCGTTTTCAGAAGAAGATATGATCGAGTTTTTGAGGGCTTCATGAATGGAAAAGGCTAAAGAAGAAGGAAAGTCCCTCTCTGCAATGTTTTGATAACCTTTTGTGTTTATTCTTTGTGCCACGTATTTTACTCTTTCTACAAGTTTTTCTTTCACCTTTTCTAGATTGTGTCCCTTCAACTGCCATAGCTTTTGCAGTGGCAACAGATCTTTGCACGATGTGGCCAGCATCGAGGAGATCTCTTCCTTATCTTTTTGGGATCTGTTGCTGATAGATCCCAACACTTCTAATGCTCCTGTTCTTTCCATCGTGTTCTCTAATTCATTGATTGCAATCTGTATCAATGCCTGCACATCTATCACATACTCTTCTCCCAATTTATTCATCATCTCGCATGTTTTCAACAGGCATGAGAGAAATTCCATTCTTACCGTCTCTGATAATGTAGATGTTGATGATCCTTTCACCAACAATTTATTTATTGCACTTTTCATCTCTGATTTTATCTGATATGCCTCCTTTTTATTCAATAATACATTGAATTTTGGTTTATCTGAGAATATCACAAGCACCTTGCCATATTTTTCGAGCAAATTCCTTGATATGAAATCATCTACATTGTTATCCAATAGATAATTGGGTGATGATCCAACCAATAGATAATATATCAATTTTGTGGTGCAATTTATCAACTCTTGTTCATCAAATGTCCCTTTTGCGAATAATACCGCTTTTTTATACCATATATCAAAAAAATCAGATGCAGAATCTGATGCTTCATAAATATCTTTGGAAAATAGTTTCTTTTCTATCAATTCAAACTCTATTTCCCAATCTCTTTTGCTCATTTTTTTTTTATTTTTTATTTTTTTCTATTTTTCATTTTCCTTTTTGAATTTTCTTTTGAAAATTAATTATTCAAAGAAAAATGATCTTCAATTTCAAAATAGATAAAGAAAATCTCTTTAGAAAAAGTTGTTATTGTTAGCATAAAAAAAAAACAAACTCAAATGAGTTTTTGTAAATTAAAGATTATAAAAACAAATTAATAAAAACTTTTTTTTAATACTTTTTTTTTTATTTAATAAATCTAATTGTCAAAGTCAAGAGACATGGTGTTATCGTACTCAATGGTAGGAAGAACAGTGGACATAAATTTTAGAAAAATGAAAAGATACATATCAACACGTGGTTCCTTGCCATTAGAAAGCATACGCTCAGTCAAACTGTGCATGACCTCTGAATGTTTACAAGGGTGAATATAAGCAAAGGATTGAGGCAAATGAGGATGTTTGGTGATAGTAACGGTCTTTCTTGCGTGCTCTTCGCTGATGTCTTCGAAAATTTGTTCTCCGCTGAGAGGTTGTTTATTTTCGTCGTATCCAAAGAGCCAGAGCTTTGGGGTTTGGTAGAAATTGTCGTAAGTGATACTGATGTCATATGTTCTTGTTTTTTCGATGTTGTCTGTTTTCCCTATGGTCGACTTTTGATCAAAATATAAAGATAATTAGTTTTAAAAGATTATGGAGAAAGAAATTAATAAAATTCAAGAAATTTTTTTAATTATAATTGTTTTTGGTGTAAATATGGTTATTTGTTGATTAATTTTGAAATATATTAAATTTTAAAGATGGTTAATATTATTATTTGAATATTTTATATTTTTTCTTACATTATCTTCCACAATATTATTATCATCATTAAATTCTTCAATGTCAGGTATATCTGAATCAGAATCATCATCATCTTTATCAATATCAGGTATTTCCTCTTCTTTTTTTTCAACTTTCTCAGGAGCGAACCATCCATCGTCCCCCTCAACATTTACAGAATTATAATCACTATTTTTGCTATCTTCAGCATATGTGGTTGCTCTATTGCTGCAAATTACTAATATTTATTGAAAATAGCAAAATATTATTGTTAATATCTTAATATTATTACCTATTTATGGTTTAAAATGATTCAATATGGTTGATATATTGGAAAAAAAAAATATATATATATTTATACCAAGTTTTGTTATCAAAAATTGTTTTTCATCAGGTAAATATGGAACTTTGGATTTAGTTTCTCCTCCTTTCCTTTATATGATTAAGAATTTTTAAAAAAAAAAATTTTTTTTTGTTGCCTATAAAAAAAGGTACCATTCCCATGATGGACATTTGTAAGTTAATAAATCACCAGCATTTACAAACTAAAATTCAAATTTTAAAAAATTCAAAATTATTTAAAAGATTTATTCAAAATAAAGCAATATTAACCTCTTCTGGTGTCAATACTCCATTATCCAAAAAAGCTGATGTCTTTCTTGTTGGTTTGATATCTCCAATCAATTGTATTCCTTTTTGTACAATCCCATTTTTTGCTTCTGAAAAAATTTCACCAATTGTCTTTTTTTTATCAGTCATTATTTTTTGGAAATTATATCTTGTATGAAGCTTTAATCTTTTGGAGGTATAATTATGTTATAAAACACAAAGAATTGAGAAAACAATATTCTCTTTTTGATTTTTTTTTTTTTTATTTTTCTTTCTCTTTTTCTTACAAAACAAATTGAAAAAGATTTTAATAATCACCAAATTCAAATACATTTTCTTTATATATATCACTTGATTCATTCTTATACTTTCTTTTTTGTGTCAAAAAATAATAAAAAAAATCTAAATAATATTTTTAAGGTGGAAGATTGGTCCATCAAACAACTGTAATTAAATAGAAGAATGAAATGATTGAATAAAACCAAATTAAATTTTTTAAATGTCTTTCAATTTATAGAGACCATAAAAAAAAAAAAAAAAATGAAAGGATTATTATTTATTTCTTTTTTGGTTTTATTCATTTATACTTCAAACGCAAATGAATTATACAAAGCAAATATACAAAAACTTTTCAATTTAAAAATACAACCACAAGTGGCATTATTGATGAAACAATACAAACAATTTAAAAGAATAGATCCACAATTAAGTTTTCTTGTGGATGAAAAAATAACAGGGGAGATGCATCAATTTGGTAACTTTTCAGGAATTAGACAGTTCATTGATTTGTTCATAAAAAGTGAAACATTTGTTGGAGATCCATTTGAACTCAAATTGCCAAATTTGATGAGGACACAAATATTAAGATACAATTTTTTTAATGATGAGGTAAATTATTTCGCTGGTTCTATTTATATTTGAAAAAACATTGATTCAAAGAGATTTACAAATTTATAATTTATTATACAGAAAGTTTTGGTCAGATGCAGAAATTATTATTCTGGCACAGAAATGGAATACACCATTTTGTTCAAATTTTCAAATAACAAAATAATCTTCATGCAATATAACATCCCTGAAAGCATAAAGGTGTTCAGTCCTCCTACTTTGAAAGATATGCAGACCATTTGTTCTGGAGTAGAACGTTATTGCAGGAATAAAATGAAACAATTTGAAAATAAGAACCAATGTTTTGTATTCATGAAGAATCTGGAACAAGGGAATGGTGCTATGTTGAAATCAAATACCACTATTTGCAGATCTTTATATTATAGGATGGTTACTTTAGATCCATCTAATTATTGTTCTTCGATTGGACCCAAATCACTGACATGTAGGGATCAAATCATTGATGAAACAAATGATGAACTATAAATAAGTTTTATGTAATTTGAAATTGTCAATATTTCTTTCCATTCAACAAGTTATGATCATATTAAACTCAACTACTTGTAAAAAAAAAAGCAAAAAATTTAATCTTATCTTGTTGATTCTTTTTATTTTCTGAATTTTTCGAATTTTGATTTACTGATATTGAAAAGTTCAATATCTCCTCAGATTTGGTATCTAGTTGAATTTATACGAAGGATATATTTTGGAATATCATTCAATCGAGAATATTTATGATTCTGAAAAAAAAAAAAAAATTAGAAAGAAACAAAAATCACCAATTTTTGTATTAATCATTTTTGTTTGATCAGATTGTTTATACTTAAGACCATAACGTTGAAAGATATGTTTAAAGAAATGAAGAAATATAAAAATATATTAACGAAATACCAAAAGATATCTAAAAATAGCATATTTTTCCAAGCCAAATGCAATTCTCCAGGTAATAAAACATGATTAATAAATTCAAGTTCAACAATCAAAATCCCATTTAAAAAATAAAAAAATTTTAATTCAAAATCACTCTCAAACAAAAAAAAATAAATAAATGCAAAGTGACATTCACAAACAAGAATATAATGCAAAGAAGATATTTCAATATAGTGAATGGATTGGATGTAAACTACAAACACATAGAACAAGCTAAATTGCTGTTGAAAAAGTTCAACGAAAATTCCTTTGATGTGAATAAAGTGAAATATCCGACACATCTGGGAATAGATCCGTTCCATCTGATAGATAAAGATCTAGATCAGATGAATCAGAGTATAATAGAGAGTGTAGAAAACAGACATCCAGTATTATCAGCGATGGCAAAGTATTTTTTCAAGTTGCAAGGCAAACAGTTCAGACCAGTAGCTGTCTTATTGTTATCTAGAGCATGTAGCATCCATAATGGTAATCCCATTGAAATTTCCGCCAAACATATCAAATTGGCGGAGATTATCCAGATGATCCACACTGCTTCTCTCGTTCATGATGATATCATCGACAAATCTGATACGCGCAGGGGTGTTGAATCGTTGAATTCTAAATTCGGAGATAAATTGGCAGTATTAGTCGGTATGATATTCCATTTCTTCTCAATTAATCAACATTTGAATCTTTTTTATTCCTTTCAATCCAAATTCACGTCATTATATAATTCCGCCCTTATAAAAAATATATATAATTTTTTTTTGAATAAGATATAATAGAAATTAAATTTATATTAAGTCGAAAATTTGTCATTTTTCATTACACTTTTCCTACTTATTATTCAACAAAATTTTTTTTTTATTTTAGGCGATTATCTTTTGGCTAAATCTTCAGTTACTTTGGCCAAACTTGAAAACCACCAAGTAACTGAGCTTATTTCTAGTGTTATTGCCGAGTTAGTAGAAGGAGAATTTATGCAATTAAGGTTCAAAATTTTTTTTATTATTTATTATTTATTTTTTATTTTTTATTTTTTATTATTTATTTTATTTTTATGTTTTTTCTTTTATTAGATCTCAAAAATCAAATTTTGATTATTACATCCAAAAAACATATCTAAAAACGGCTTCTCTAATTTCCAACAGCACTAGGTGTGCCGCAATCTTATCAGGCTCCAGCAAGGAAATAGTAGAAAGGGCAACTGAATACGGGAAAAATTTGGGAATTGCTTTTCAAGTACAAAAAATTTTTTTATTTTTTTATTTTTTTATTTTTTTTATTTTTATTTTTAAATATTTTTTTATTTTTTTATTTTTTTTTATTTTTTTTTCAAAATTTTTTTATTTGTTATTTGTTATTTTGGTAAATTAGTTAGTGGACGATATGCTGGATTTCACTCAAACTTCCAACACTTTAGGTAAACCTGCTTCAGTAGATCTCAAACTGGGACTTGCAACAGGACCTGTAAAACAATAAAAAAATATTTTTTATTTTTTTGAAAAAATTTTTTTTTGAGGATTTTTTTTAATTTTTTTTTAATTTTTTTTTCATAAATTTTTTTTTTTTTTTTAATAATTAATTTTTTAATTTTTTAAGCTTAATTTTTTTTTTTTAAACTTCGAAAAAGGTTTTGTATGCATCTCAAGTATTTCCAGAGTTAGAGGTATTGATAGAAAGAAAGTTTAAAAACGAAGGAGACGTAGAGTTTGCCAAACAATGCGTAGAGAAATCAGACGCAATAGAAAAAACCAAGGCTCTCGCCATTGACTATTGCAACAAGGCTACTGAATCGTTGAAGGACTTTAAAGACTCTGATGCGAAAGAATCTTTGCTTCATCTCGTTAATTGTGTTCTTTACAGAGAGAAATAATTATCTTTCTTCTCATTGGAATTTTATTTATTTTTTTTTTATTTTTATTTAATTAAAATTTTTTTTGTTTAATTTTTTTTTTTTTTTTCCAATTTATTTAATTTTTTTTTTCCAATTTTTGAAATAAGGTTTTCAAGAAATAAATATTTTTTTTTAAATACAATTTTTTTTAATTTTATTTGTTTCCGCTGAACCTCCTTTGTCCTGGATTTTGTCCTCCTTGGATTTGGTTCATGTTGACATTTTGGAAAATTTGCATAGGATTAGGAGCTATGTAGGATATAAAATAAAAATAAAAATAAAAATTGAAAAGAATAGAATTTAAAATAAATGATAAAAATAAATTAAAATAAAAAATAAAATAAAAAAAGAATAAAATTAAAAATTAAAAGTTCAAAATTATGAAAAATTAAAATAAAAATTAAAATTCAAATTTAAAAATAAAACAATTTTGTAAACCTTGGTTGTTATTGAGTAGATTCAAGTTGTTTGGATTAACGAGATTGGGGTTGATGTTATTGGGATTTCTCAAAAGGGGAACTTGTTGTTGGTGTTGCTGTTGGAGATTTTTAGTGGGTTGGTTCATCATGGTGTTGGGGTTTACCATATTTATTGATGTTCTTGGCTTTTTTGCGAGTCCTTTGAAAAATGTTCAAAATAAATTTAATAATAAAATTATTTGAAAATAAATTAAAAAATTCGAAAATAAACATTTTTCAAAAAAAAAAGAAATTTGATTAAAATTTAAAGTTGAAACGATGAAAATAAAAAATTTAAAAAATTACAAAAATTCAATAAAAAAATTTGAAAAAAGTTATTTCAAATAAAAGATTGAAAATAAAGAAAAAAAAAAAATAATTTGAAATAAAAAGTGATATTTTTTTTTAATAAAACAAGATGAAATATATTTTTTTTTTACCAGCACCAGTCAACATGATGTTATAAATGTCCTTTGTCTTCTGCTCAAAATCGTCCTTCTTCCTTTTATTAGCAGAAAATTTGGGTCTTTCAAGTTTGTAGTCATTGTTTTTTTGCGGAACGCTCTTCTCGAGGGCCTCGTTGAAGATTTTGATGCTGTCGAAGAGTCTCGTTCTTTTGGCGACGAGGGGTATGTGGGGGCCTGTTTCTTGTTGGTATTGGTCGATTATGTCTTTGTCTTCGAACCCTGTTTCTCTTTCTTTGTTTGGGTCAAGTAGTTCTTCGTCTGTTGAAAAACATTTTATTTGAAAAAAGTTTTTAAAAAAAATCAAAAAAAAAAGAAACAAAGATTAAAAAAAACTATTTAAATAAAAATTAAAAATTAAAAATTAAAAAAATCCAAAATGAAAAATATTAATAAATTTTAAAAAATATCCAAAATTGTGATTTGAAAATTTTAAAAAAGACAAAATTTAGAAATATAAAAAATATCAAATAAATAAAATCATATTTTAAAATAAATTTCAATAAACCAAAGAAATATTTAACTATAATATTTTTGAAAGATATTTCCTTGAAATAAATTTATTTGAACTGCTTTTCACCAACATTATTTTTTTTTTATTATTTATTCCAATATTTTTTTTTAATCATAATTTAATGAATTTTGATCTAATTTTTCTTACAATTAAATTCATTGTTGTAATTGGAAACATCCTTGGGTATTACCACAAAATTCTTGAACACATTCTTCGTCAATTCTTTTCTTATCGAGGATGTTTGTCTCTCAACCTGTGAATAATCCTCCAATATTCTTGTTCTATCATTTAAGATTTAATAGGTTAAAAATATATATCTATAATTAAGATATCTCTTAACTTCCTTAATTGGGCTGAATAAATATCAAAAATGAAAAAATAAAATGAAATATGAAGGATTGGATAAACTCAATTATGAACAGATGATTTCATTCTTTTAATGTTTATCTTTCGATTTCTTTTTGTTTGTTTATATGATTTTTTTTTATATTTTTCAAATATTTTTGTTTATTTTCTTTGTTCACTATAAATTATACGGGATTGCAAAATGATTTTAAATCAGAGAATGGATCAATATAATTACAAATCACATTTTAAGGAAGATATTTATTAAAAGATTATTTGGTTAATATATTTTTATATTCTCATTTTCTTGATTGATTTTGTATTATTTTTATTGATTATGGAATGGATAGATGTTGATTTGATTGGAGAATCTAGATATCTCTTTATCATCAATCAAAAAAATAATAAACTTAATAATGAATCTCTTTATTTTAATAAAATTATTTGTTGATGAAAATATTGAAGATCTGTAGTATTCAAATGATATATTCATTTGGAGGATGAGATATATATACATAATTTTTTACGTGTTCAATCTGTTTGGATCTTCCATTATTTTATCAATAATATTTGATATACTCTTGCTCAAATGTTCACATCTCCTTTTGAGGTTCTCAAATTCGTTCCTATTGTTATTGGTCATCATTTTTTTTTTAATTTTTTATTTTCTTATTTGAATTGTTGAAACCTTTCTTTCTTTGAAAGTTCAAATGATATTACTTTGAAAGAGGCTTAATAATTAAATGAATTAATTCAAAATATCATAGAAAAAATTAAAAAAAAAATTTTGTTGGGAAAATCAAACGTAAAAAATTTTTTTAATTTAGAAAATTTCTTACTTATCAACCATTTAAATCTTTATTTCCATATCATTTTATTACTTCTTGAGAGCATATAATTTTTTCTCTATAAAATTTATTCAAGAATATCATTGGGATTAAAGCATTTATTTCTCAAAAGGAGATCTTGTAACTTCTAATTCAATCAATTAAAATATGATTCAAAATACTGGTGGAAGTTTTTCTCTTCATAATATCTTTATGAAAGGTAAATTTCATTGAAATTTCATTTTTAATTTTTTAAATTTTATTGTTTATTCTTTCGAAGAAAACGGTGATGTTTATTCTTTGGGAAATAATTTCTATGGGCAATGTGGAATAGAATCAAGAGAGAATATACTTTCTCCCAAAAAGGTTATGAATAATCAAAACAATTGTGGTGGGACACAACAATTCTTTCATTCTGGAAAGTAAATAAAAGAAAAAATAATTTTGAAATTTCAATCAATTTTTTTTTTTCCAACAAGAAAATGGAGATTTGTACGGATGTGGTATCTTAATTTTTTTTTTGTTTTTTCCCAACATTACTTTTTTAATTTTATTATATTTTTTATTTTTTTATTTTTTAATTTTATATATTATTGTTTATTTTTTAATTTTGTTTTATTTGATAGGATACAATTCTAGTGGTCAGTTACTAGTTGATTGTGAAGAAAATCAAACTTTTATTTCTAAATTTACTCTCGTTAGCTCCAAGGTTAAAAGTATTAGTCTGTCTGGTTATTACTCTGTCATTCAAAAAGGTATAAAAATTTCATTTAATTTCTTTACATTCATTTATTTTTATTTCTAAAATTTTTTTTAAATTTTTGATTTTAAAAATTTTTTTTTTTTTTTTTTTGATTACCATGATTTTTTTTACAAATTTAATCTTAATTTTTTTTTTCAGATAATGGGAAGATATTCATCAATGGAAGTTGCAATAAAATAAGCGAAAATACAATGAAGAATTATGAAATATTCATTGAAAAGGTTATCTCCATTTCATGTGGATATATGCATTGCATGTTTTTGACAGGTTTGTACTTTTTTTTAATATTTTTTTAATATTTTTTTAATATTTTTTTATTTAACTTTTTTAATTTATTTATTTAATTTTTTTTTTTGTTTAGAAAATGGAGAAGTTTGGGTGATTGGGGCAAATACATATGGACAAATTGGACTAGATCGGAAAATATTTGAAGTGAACCATCCAGTTCTATTAATGACTGATAAAAATATTGTTTCCATTAGTTGTGGACTTGAACATTCAGTCATTCTAACTAGTAAAAAATATAAATAAAACAAATTGAAATAAAAAATTAAAATTAAAAAATTTAAAAAAATTTTTAAAAAAGAAAATCAGAAAGAAGCATCTTTATTAAAATGCTTTGGAAATAACGAAAAAGGACAATTAGGATTGGGTCATTTGAGTGAAGGTTTTAATTCTATCAATTCTGTCGAATCCTTTCTAAATATTTCTTCTGTTACTTGTGGAGGAAATTTCACAATTGTATTAACTGGTAATTATTTATGTTTATTGTTTATATTAATTATTTTTTTAAAATTATTTGTCAAACTGTTTTTTCGATATTATTTTTTGTTAAAATTTTTTTCTTAGAAGAAGGAAAAGTATTTGGGTGTGGATTTAATGGGAGTGGTCAACTCAATCAGGGAAGTTTTCTTGAGAAATATCCCAAATTCACCAAAATAAACCTTCCTAAAATTTCACACGTTGCATTAGGAGATTCTAATTCTCTTTTTATAACAGGTAAATAATTTATTTTTAAATACAATTTATTTTTTTTTTTAAAAAAAATTTTTCTTTATTTAGACAAGGGAGAAATTTACACTTGTGGAAGAGGTTCTGAGGGGCAATTAGGAACGGGGGATGAAAGGGACAAAAATAATGTCTACAAGCTCGATTTCAGTGATCTCAAACTATTACATAACCACTTATCTCTGTAAATATGTTTTCTTTTTTCACAATTTTTTTTAAAAGAATTTTTTTTAATATTTTTTTTTTTTTTTAAAAAATTTTTTTTTGTTTTTGTTTTGAGGTATGGTCAACAAATTTACATCGAGTTCTTGGAACAAAGTTTAAGGATGCTACATTTACTTTCTTGTTATGTTTAAAGCATTCTGGTCAATTATATCCTAACAAAAACAAGTTGCCCAAACCTGTCCAACATATCATCTAAAACTTTCTTTTTGAAAAACAAGAGAATTTTTCTAAATTGAGATCTTTTTTAAATTAATCAAATAAAAAAAATATAAAAAAAAAAGAGTCTACAAAGTGAATAAAATCTTCGGAAATTGGATGATAAATAATTTTTCTAATTGTGTTTCGAATCATAATATTTTTATGAAATGTATCAAACAAATAATATCAAATTTTTGATATAATTTTTATCCTCATTCAATTCATAACCCAATAATAATCCAATACCATCAATATAAAGGGAATGGTGATGTATATTCATTTGGTGATAATTCATGTGGACAATGTGGGTCAGGAGAAACATCCAAGATTCAAAAACCAACAAAGATCATGAATAATCCTCGAATAAAATCTATAGTATTGGGGATTGATCATTCTTTTTACATTGAAAGTATAAAATTTCGGTTGAATATATAAATTTTTTTTTTATATTTATTTTTAAATTTCATTTAGAAAACGGTGATTTATATGCTTGTGGTTCAAACAAGTTGAAAAAATTGGGAATTCAAATAGAAACAGATGATACAGTGAATTTTGTTACAAAGTTTATATATGTTTGTTCCGATGTGAAACAAATATGTACGTGTGAAAACACAACTGTTGTCCAAAAGAGTGATTCAATTCATTTAATTAATTTAAAAAATTTTTGTTAAATTAATTTTATAATTTTTTTTTTTAATAAAAACAGTTGATGGAACTGTTGGTAGGTTTAATGTCGGTTATTTTGAAGAAATAAAAATCAATGATGTAGATATTATTTCGTGTGGAAAAGATCATATTTTATTTTTGAAAAGTAAATTTATTTATTTTTATTTTAATAAAGTTTAATTTAATTTATTTTTCATTTTTTGTCTATTAAAAAAATTTAAAAGATAATGGAGAATTATGGGTGATGGGATCCAATCATTTTGGGCAATGTGGATTTGAAAAAAAAATTAAGAAATTAAATGAACCCACCCTCTTGATGACCGACAAAAATATTTTTTCAATTTGTTGTGGCAGAGTGGGATCAAACATTTTAACAAGTAAATATTATTTTTTTTTCTTATTTATTAATTTTAAATAAATTTTAAATTTTTTCTTTGAAAGGAAACGAGAAAGGTCATTCAGTTTTGAAGAGATCTTGCGGAGAAAAATTTAAGTTTCTAGTTAGAGAATCAATTCCAGACATTGCGTCTGTACATTGTGGTGCATATCATACATTTATTATTACTGGTTATTTTTTTTTTAGTTTTTAATTTATTTTATTTTATTTTATTTTATTTTTTATTTATTTTTTATTCTTTTTTTTATTACTTTTTAATTTTTTAATTTTTGAGAAAAAGGTAAAGTCTATGGGCACGGTTTTAATGATTGTGGTCAACTTGGCATGGCTGATCTTCGACACACTGGACCTAAAATCAGGAATGCAAAAATTTACAATATTTCTTATATTGCAACAGGGTATACACATTCTATTTTCATCAATGGTAAAAATTTTTAATTTCAATTTTAATCCTTTTTTTTGAATTATTATTTTTTTTTAAATAAATAAATTTAATTTCACTATTTTTTTTTTTTTTTTTTTGTTCCCCATTTTTTTTCTTTATTCTTTATTCTTAAGTTTATTTTAATTTTTAAATTATTTTATTTTTTATATTAATCAATTTAATTATCACTCTATTTTTGATCATTGAATTCCAATTTTTATTATTTAATTTAATTTTATTACTTCTTTTTTGTTTAAAAGATAAAGGAGAAATGTTTCTATGTGGAAGTGGAGAATTTGGGCAAACAGGATTTCCTGAGAAAAAAACTTTCTACCCAAAAAAACTAAAAGGGTCGTTTAAATTAATTCAGAACCATAGTTTAATTGTAAACCATTAAATTCTTTTATTTTATAATTTTTTAAAAAAATTTAATTAAAAATTATTAAGGAGTGGTCAACAAGGCAACATAAATATATGAGTAGACGATTTCAAATCACAATTTTTTATTTTTTGTTGTGTTTGAAACATTCTAATTTCTTCCATCCAAAATTTTTTAGAATACCCAAACCACTTCAACAAATGATAATAAAATTTTCTTGTTAAAATTAAAATAAATTTTAAAAATAAAAAATAATAAAATAAATAAAAAACATAAAAAAAAATGAAAAATTTTATTACAAAGTATTTAAAGACGGAGAAGAGTGAATCCAAAGATTTTTTCAATTCTATAACTGATTGCATTTCAAATTTATCTGTGCATGAACTTGAGATCTTGTTGATTGAAAGGGGATATTTCGGATTGAAGGATAAGAAGGAAATGATGGAGAAGATAGCTGATATAGAGTATAAAAATAGGAATGTAAATAATAATTATGATATAAGATGCAGTGCATGTTTGGAGAAGGTATAATTAAATAATAATATTGAGCATTCAAAATTTTCCAAAAATGGAAAAGTAGTCAATTCAAAAATATCAAAAAAAATATGAAAAAAGGAATTCAATTAATTCTATTTTAAAACAGATATACGTTAGATATCAAAGTCCCGATGAAAATTATAATGTATGTGAATCTTGTAATGAGAAAAAAAAACAACAGAATTGGTTATACAGAGAAGTAAATCTTTAAACAAAATTTTTTATAAAGGAGAAACCAAATTAATTTTTATTTGTTTTGATTTAATAAGGTGGGACATCCGGAAACTTTGAGGAAAATAACTACAGGAAAAAGTTCGAAAGAAACATTTACAAAAGTATTCAAATATTTTTCACAAAGAAGGGCAATAGGGTGGAGGTATTATAATGTTAAAATAAAATTATTTTAAACAAATTTTTATATTTTATTTTTTTTTATTTTTGAATAATATATTTTTATTTTTTTAATAAAGGCCTAGAAAAGATTCAAATTCTGATATTCTCAAGGAGGAGTTTAGCTGGATCACTTATAGTCAACTTGAAAAACTCGTGGAATGGCTTGGATCAGGGATAACCTATATCGAAGAAGAAAAGCCTGTTGCTATTTTCATCTGTTCTATAAATTGGTTGAAAAATTTTTTTTTTATTTTTTATGTTATTTTTTATTTTTTATTTTTTATTTTTATTTTTTATATTTTGTTTTTTATTTTTTATTTTATTTTTTACTTTTTATTTTTTATTTTTTATTTTTTATTTTTTATTTTTTCTATTTTTTTATTTGTACTTTAGTCCTGAATGGTATGTTTGTGATATAATGTCAAACTACTACGGTTTCATTTCAGCTCCTATTCATTGTTCCATTGCGGAATCAGTCGACACAAACGACTTGGACTTCATTTTGAGCCAGTTTAGCAGCTCCATTGTGATTTGCGAAAAGAAATTCAAAGAAAAGTTCGAAAATGCGTCGAAAAAAACAAAAAATGTCAAAAGAATTATTACAATTGATAGAACCGAAATCTTATATGATTTTTGTTTCTCAAAAAATATTTCTTTTGATTTTAATTCAAAGAAAGAAGATTTTTCTGATAAATTTTGTGTAGAGTTTTCTGATGTTTGTTTGTTGGGCAAAAGTTTGCAGCAAAGTAAATTGGCTGTTGATCACAGTGTCTTTCAAAGAAAAGGGAGCGATATTGTTTCTATGTAAAATTATTTAATTTTTTTAGGAAAAACTTTATTTTTATATTTAAAAATTAGTATTTTTACATCAGGGAGTACATCTACTCCAAAAGGTAAACTAGTTTTTTTATTTTCAACATATTTGATTTATTTTTTTAAAATTTATTTTTTATTGTGAATTTTTATTTTCTTTTTATTTTTTAGTTTCGTTTTATTAATTTTTTTATTTATTTATTTTTTTTAAAATTTATTTTTTATTGTGAATTTTTATTTTCTTTTTATTTTTTCATATATTTTTATTTTTTTTTATTTTTTATTGAGTCTATTTTTTTTTATCAGGAGGAGTTTTTCCTGAATCAAATTGGGTACAATATGTGAACAATAGGTTTTGTGCTAACAAAGAAACTTTAGTTCAGGGTGTAGAAATAGCAAGTGGTCCTTTGTCTGGTACTTTTTTCAACCAGAAATTTTGATAATTTAAATTTTTTATTTTTAAATATTTTTTATTTTTTGAAGCAACGAGTACAAGGAAGAATACTCTTCAAGGACTTTGTGTTGGTAAATTAAAATTTTTTTGTCACAATATTTTTAATTTTTTTATTTTTTTTTTAAATTTTTTTTAAAGGAAACAGAGTTGGATGTTCAACAGGAAATCCAAGGGAATTAATAAATGACATCAGGATTCTATCTCCTTCTATTATATCAGGCAAAAATTTTTATTTAGAAATATTTATTTTATTATTTTATTATTTATTATTTTATTATTTTATTATTTTATTATTTTATTATTTTATTATTTTATTATTTTATTATTTTATTATTTTAT